>JASSUY010020765.1:0-20143 GCA_032466535.1 Forpus xanthops
AGAGTTGGGGCTGTTCAGCCTGGAGAAGAGAAGGCTGCATGGAGACCTCATAGCAGTCTTCCAATATCTGAAGGGGACCGACAGGGATGCTGGGGAGGGACTCTTCATGAGGCACTGTAGTGATGGGACAAGGGGTAACGGGTTCAAACCGAAGCAGGGGAAGTTTAGATTGGATATGAGAAAGACATTTGTTACTCTAAGAGTGGTGAGGCACTGGAATGGGTTGTGCAGGGAAACTGTGAATGCTCCATCGCTGGCGGCATTGAAGGCCAGGTTGGACATAGCCTTGGGTGGTACGGTTTAATGGGAGGTGTCTCTGCCTGTGGCAGGAGGGTAGGAACTAGATGATCTTAAGGTCCTTTCCAACCCAAACTATTCTATGATTCTAAGAGAAGGAAGCGGGCTTGGCCAGGAGGTGATTTAGAGCATCTAATGGCTTAAGAGCACAACTCTGCCTATCCTCCACTCTCCTACTAATGCCTAACAAGATAAGCCTCCTAACTTAAATTAGGTACCTAAAAACAGATGGTGTGCTTATTTTTTCCCTTATGTCCTCATTAGTACTACACATAACAGTGCTCACCTGTGTGTCTTTAATCATATCCACAGTTGGTCATCTTTTCCACCTATTTTTCTTCAAGCAAAGCAAGGATATTATGAAAAACAGTAAAAAAAATGCCATTGTACAAAACTAGATGGTGAAACAGAAAGCACTCAGGAAAGAATGCAATGCTTCTCAGTGCTTTAATACTGCATTGGAAATTCATTAGATTATGAACTCTTAGCGTCCTTTTAGGCAATCTTCTGCAGCAAAATGAATCTTGGACTCAGGTGTCTTGTAGCAGAAGTGACCTTGGATGGGAGCCACAAAGATGGCAACAAAATAAGCCTGGTTCATGTTCTTTTACATTAAGGAGCCAGTGCTTTTTTCCTGCAGCAGTACTGTCACAAAGTAAAATCTGGAGTTATTAGTCAAGTACAACTCCATGCCCAAATAAAGTAAAAGACAAATCTTCCCCCCACACACCCTAAAATCACGAACAGAGCAAGAACACAAAGCTATAAAACTGAGTATTTACAGTTTATAAACCAAGCAAGAGCAATATACTCCTCATAGTTAAACTTTGATTTGTTTGACACATTTCCTGTATGCTCCCCAACCTGCTGTAGTGACGGAATTCCATTCAACCAGGATTTGGTCCCTGAAACACTGAAAAACTTGCTCAAAATCTATTTGAAAATATTTTACCCAGTACTGTATCTAAAGAAAGAAACAGAGTAGTAAGAGAATCTCCTGATTAATCCATGCTTTGTAGGAATATGTACTGACAGGAAATTTTGGATTACTCCACAGTTGTTCTTAATTCAGCAGATCACAGCCCTGAAGAGGTGAGAGGAAGACAGAGAAATCCACAAGCATGATTAAGTGAGATTCTTTGTTCACAGAAAAGCAGAAACTGAAGATCTAAAGTAATATCCTGATGAAAGACCACTGCATCCTAAAGCTATAGAACAGACAGCAAAGAGGAGGCTAACAAAGCCTGATCATAGCAGACAAAGATGAACACAAGCACTCTCCCCACCCTTCCTTGTGCAAGAGGCAGCCTGGAATGCTTTGCAACCACAAACAGCCGCTACTTCAGCCACACAGTGGCAGTGGTTTTTCAGTACGCATGTTTTATCAGAATATTAATCACTAAGTCATAGCAAAACCCATTAAACAATCAAATATGCCTTTGCAGCAGTTAGGAAGAAGCAACCAAAAGAACTGAGGCAGCCTGAGACTATAAAATTCTCCATTCCTGAGAGAAGGACCTTTGGCAGCCAGGAAAAGCCCTTCAGACCCTCCGGCCTAGTGGCTCAGATGGTCCTAGGTTCTGAAATCAGCCATGCTTACCAGAGGAACACAGTGGGAAAGTATTAGCAACCTACTTACCTTATCTTCATGAGCTCAGGAAACCTTTTGATTAACAATACAAAAAGTATAAATATTCTATAACTGAGCACCAGGAGTAGTAACTCTTCCTTTGAGAATTTCCATGCTTGCTCTTCCAGTGAAAACAATGCTTGGGAGACTTCTTCAAGGTCTCTCTCTTGGCCAGGTTGCTGGTGGTGTTTTTTATCTCCACAATGTCACAGACAGATCCTGACAGTCTTTCCTCAAAACAATATTACAAGTTGAGCTAATCATGCTGTTTACCCTGAGTTGATTCTTGTTTAGCAGAATTCAACAACTAAGAACCTTGTACTGAGGAAAACTAGACTCCTTGCATCTATTTAATCTCACCTGATGTCAACACATTTCTGAGCAGTCTATACATAGAAATGGATGGTGATAGCTAGCTCTGTTCAGCGCACATTCCGATGTTTTTGATGTTCTCCAGTTTCTCTTGTTGCAGCTTTGTTGAACCCTCTGCATCCCCAGAAAGATACTCATTACAGGAGAATTAGGAGACACAGGTTATGCTTTCTCCATACAGACACTGCATGGTCTGCTTTACAAGGTGCTGAGAGATAGAAGGCCAATATCTTTAATAAAAAAGGAAAACATCCATTACTTATATGCTGATATGACCTTTCCAGACTCTTTCTCTCTCTCTCTCTTTTACCCTGAACCTCATTAAGATGACTATGGAGAGTATTCCTAATGTGCACACAAATCCATGCAGCTTGAGCTTTGCCAGAAAATCCATGAACTCAGTATGCTACTGCATGAGATTGGCAAAGTCCCAGTAATGTAATCAAACAGGTAAATACAGTATTTAAATTATTAATTTAACGTCTCTGATAATAAGAGGAAGCAAAGACCGATCATCTTTCACCTTTGCTGGTGACCAACCAAGAGAAATGACCATTTTAAGAGATTTGGAGCTGGAATTCAACTTAAGAACGTGATTCTAAGGCAAAAGAAGATCAGTGTTCTATCAGAGGGCAGGAGGTGGCATAGGAACCATATATTTACTTTGGTAAAAAACACTCTTACAGAACCCATTAAAAGTGGCAATCATAGAATCACAGAATGGTTTGATTTGGAACGGACCTTAAAGCTCATCGAGTTCCAAACTCCCTGCCATGGCCAAGGACACCTTCCACTAGACTAGGTTGCTCAAGATCCCGCCCAACCTGGCCTTGAACACTTACAATCAACATACAGTTTCACAACCAAACCAGCATGTTTGTTAATACCTGCAGGCAGGCTATAAGCTTCCCAACAGTGATACATGGAGTAGATGTTACTACAGGTCACCTAGAGTTCTGCTCCCAAGTCAGCGGGTTCACTCCAAAACCTCAAGAGGAATTAACAGTCAGGATGTCATTCATCAGCTAGGCAAGAACTGTTTTTCTACATGACAGCTTGTCATACCAGGCAACCCACAAAAGATATAATTAAAGAATGTCACTGCTAGACAGATTAGAATTGCAGCTCAGTAGAGGAACTCACTAAGATTTTTCATAAATTATATTCCGACAGAGCTTTTCAGAAAGGTATTAGCAGTGACCCAAACATTAGGACCTAGCAAATTTGCTGGGCAAAATCCTGGCTCCGTTAAAATGAATGGCAAAACTCCCAGACATTTCTACAGAGCTAGGATTTTGATTTCTCATGCCAGTTGCAACACACTGCTATGGCTTTGTGCAAACTATACTAACTGAACCTCCTCACTTATAAAAATGTGCCACTAACCACTGCTCTTGGAAATCCTGTGGCACAGAAGTGCCTCATACAGAAAAGGGCAAGCATTATCAATCAGTACAATTTAGAACCATAGAATAGTTTGGGTGGAAGGGACCTTAAGAGCATCCAGTTCCAATGCCCTGCTAATGGGCAGGGATACCTCACACTACGACCAGGTTGCTCAAGGCCCCATCCAGCCTGGCCTTGAGCACTTCCAGAGAGAGAGCATTCACAGCTTCCTTGGGCAACCTGTTCCAGTGCCTCACCCAAGGAAGTTGCGCCTGTCAGCAAACAGGTTACTTCAGCAACTCACTGTCAGGAACATACTCCACCGATACAAATACTGGGCTTGCAGTGTCAGTAGGATTCCCATGCACAGAAGACTGGCCCAAGCTCTCTCAGCACTGTCTTCACTAGTTTGATAATCTAAGAATTGTATTTGGCTGATCCGTAATGATATTATCTCCATTAAACAACAGTTACGATTTTTTGCAGGCAAAGTGTGCACATGAACAGTCACCTTCACAAATCTGAGATTAACAGGCACTGCTACACAAATGCACATATTAACTCTGGACTGTTACCATGCACATTTGTTAAAAATTAATTCTGGGGTGCTCCTGCAAGGCAGTTTTATGGCTGCATGAAGAGAGGCTGTAAAATGAGATCAGGGCCCCTGGTAGGTGGCATGTTACATTTTTTTCAAGAAATATTCTTCCTCCCATATAAATGTACAACAGATGTAACATTCGACCTGAGCAATAAGATTTATTACTATTTTTAAAGCAAATTGAGCACAGCTTCAGAGAACACCGTCCAGAATTCTTTAAGCTAGGAAGAGGTTCTTCTTGTCATCGATGCATGTTTTGTGTTTGTCAATTCTTGACCTCAAAGCCAACCCATAGTTCATATTTCAGGCTTCTAACAAAGGTGATGAACCTGCAATTCAATCCACCAATGTAGCACATAGTGGTCTACGTCACTGCAGGCATGGGTTTCTATTTTTGCTTTTAATACCAAAAGAAATCTGCATGGCCTCTTTGGTGCCTTTCTGAGCCCAAAAACATCGCAGGTGATGTCAAGCATCCTACCAACAGCACATGCAATCAAAAGCAATTTTCACACACTGTTTATCAATAATAAAAACCAACCATTACAGCTGTAATCAAAGGAGTCCTGCTTATGTTGTCTTAATTTCTTTACCTCATGCACTTTTGTATAAATATTTGTTTCATATTTCCTTCAGAGGCCATAGTTGTTCTGTTTTCTAAAAATAACCACCTTATACACAATCTTCTCTTTCAAAGCGCTGCTCTTTTTCCTTTTGTTAAGTTCATTTACAAGTTCTCTGTGCATGGAAAGTAGTGAAAGAGGGATATGTGTAACTTTACTAACAGATATGCTGAAAATGCCTAAAAATGAGGAGCAATTCTTAGATTAACCCCTCCAACAGGAACCAGTTCTATGGAAAGTCAATAGGCCTCCATGTCATGTAGTGATTTTATATTTTGAGTGAGGGCAAGAAACACAAAAAAGTAAAACATACCTAAATGTAACATTAAAATCTCATTTCAAGAAAATACTCATTTTTGTCGCTCAACATCTTCAAACTATCCTTTCACTTAAATTTAACATAATCCTGGATGGTCCAGCAGGCAGCCCCTGATCAACACTTCCCATTCACCTCTGGTGAATCCTGGAATTAACACTGTTGCATAAATGTTGGAAAAATTGATGCCTCTGAAAGTTCAACTCTTACCCCACCAGGCACACAGCCCAGCACTTAAAATTGTGAACCTCTACACAGGCTATAAAGAGAATCCTCAAATTAATATACCATTTTCACCTCATTTCTCTGATATGGACAACTACTCGCTTGTGATCAGAATTGCTTTCTCACCCCAAGTTCAAAGCATCTCACCAAATCTGGGGCTGCCCAATTACATTCTTTTCCTGGAGAAAGGCATGGGACAAAGTTCTTGGATGATCCTGTAGAAGATCCAAGCAACATTGGGAACAACGCAAATCTGAGATCATGTCAATTAAGTCACACCTCAATGAAACTGGATGCTTTCCCTATTCATTACAATTACATATACCTGCAGATTCACTCTCAATTGCTGTTCCACAAAACTCTAGTCAGGAAGCAGTTCATCAGTTAGTTCTGTAGACAAAGACAGTGTTAGGTAGCCCTTTAGTATCATAGAATCATAGAATGGTTTGATTTGGAAGGCACCTTAAAGCTCATCTAGCCCACCCCCCATGGGCGCCCCTGCCACTATACCTTCCACTACACCAGGGCGCTCAAAGCCCCCTCCAACCCAGCCTTGAACACTGCCAGGGATGGGGTACTCACAGCTTCTCTGGGCAACCTATGACAGGACCTCACCACCCTCACAGTGAAGAATTTTTTTCCTAATAATCCAATCTAAATCTCTCTCCTCTGTCAGTTTAAAGCCATTCCCCCTTGTCCTGTCACTACATGCCTTTGTAAATCATCCTTCTTAATTTTTCTTGTAAGCCATCTTTAGGTATTGGAAAACAGTTATTAGGTCTTGCTGGAGCCTTCTCTTCTTCAGGTTGAACAACCCGAACTCTCTCATCCTCTATTCCTAGGAGAGGTGCTCCAGTCCTCTGAGCACCTTTGTGGCCTAACTCCAGCAAGTCCACGTCCCTCTTGTGTTGGAAGCCCCAGAGCTGAACACAGTACTGCAGGTGAGGTCTCATGAGAGCAGAGTAGAGGGGGAGGATCACCTCCCTTGACCTGGTGCTCATGCTCTTTTGATGTAGCCCAGGATACCATGGGCTTTCTGGGCTGTAGGTGCACACTGCTGGGTTATGTTCAACTTCTTGTCACCCAGCTCCCCAGGTACTACTCCTCAGGGCTGCTTGCAGTCTCTTCTCTGCCCAACCCATAGTTGTGCTTGGGATTGCCCCAGCCCAGGTGCAGGACCCTGTACTTAGCCCTGTTGAACTTCATAAGGTTGGCAATGGCCCACCTCTCAAGCATGTCAAGGTCCCTCAGGATGGCATCCCTTCCCTCCAGTGTGTCAACCACAGTACACAGCTTGGTGCTGTCGGCAAACTTGCTGAGGGTGCACTCGATCCCACTGCCCATGCTGCCAAGAGAGACGTTGAACAGGATCAGTTCCAGTACTGACCCCTGAGGCCAACTACTAGACACTGATTTCCACTTGGACATAAAGCCATTGACCATAACTCTTTGAGCACAACCATCCAGCCTATTCCTTATGAACCAAGTGACCCATCCCTCAAATCTATGCCTCTTTAACTTAGAGACAAGGATATTATGCAAGATGGTGTCAAATGCCTTGCAAAAGTCCAGGTAGATGACATCAGTTGCTCTTCCCTTACCTACCGGCACTGTAGCCCCATCATGGAAGACATAAAGGGATGCATATGTTTTCTGCCAGAGAAAACTCACATTAACTCATTACCTCTCATCAATGCTGTCAGATTCAGGGTAGTGATAACCATACACTTGTTGCATGTTCTGTTTTGAAAGTATGTGAGTGCACTTGCAGTGAGTATTAGAATTAGATCCACAGGCCAGGAAAACTTTTACCTGTCTAGTGCACAGGCATTGCTTTTGTTCTGTCTTATTTTACACTGATTTTGGTTGTTTTGTTTTACAAAACAGTAGCTGCGGAAGAGGTGTCAAAAGCAAGCAGCTTGAACTGCTCAAATATCCTTTAGGATATGGCTTTATGCTAAGACTTTCTGGTATCTGGAAGAGTATCTGGCTTCCTTTAACACACTGGGAACACCCACATCTTCTGTAAGCCATCTGCTTGGGGTAAAATTTGACATCTGATGGAAGAGAGCACTATTTTCATTCATAAGATCAAGAAGCTGATAGCCAATGTGTCCTAGGTTCAGCAGCAGCAGTCATTTTTCTCCTTCTTGGTAGCTGGTGCAGTGCTGTGGTTTTGACTTTTGGTCTGGGAACAGCACTAACAACTGATAACCATGGGTGGTTTTGGTTACTGCTTAGTAATGTTTTGGTCTGACCAAAGACTTTCTGAGCCTCATGCTCTGCCAGGGAGGAGGGGAAGCCGGGAGGAAGCAGACACAGGACACCTGACCCAAACTAGCCAAAGAGGTATTCCATATCACAGCACATCATGCCCAGGATGTAAAAATGGAGGGCAGAGACCCAGAAGGGTTAGGGGTGCGTGGTTGGGTCAGGCTTGGTATCAAGTGGTGAGCAGTTGTATTCTCTTTCCTTGTATTTCCCTGGTCATAATTATTATTGGTGGTAGCAGTAGTGGTTTGTATCATACCTTAGTTACTAAACTGTTCTTATCTCTACCTGTGGGAGTTGCATTCTTTTGATTTGCATTCCCATCCCTCCAGGAGCAGGGGGAAGAAAGAGGGGGAAGTGAGTGAGTGGGCTGCATGATTTACGGCTTAAACCACGACACCATGTCTGCTGTATGCTTTCCTGTGACCAGGGAAATACAGATTCTCTGTCCACATGCAAATATTCAGAGTCTCTTGGACTTCAAGAATATCCTCAGAGATAGAGATCCTTGAGGAACTGACCACCAGGCTGTCAAGCAGCATCAGAAGACTGATGAGGGCATTTCAGAACTAGAAGTGGGTACTACATTACACACTGCATTTTTGCCTATCCTTTGACCAAATTTCAGCACAAGGTGTGGGGATTTCAAAGTACCCATACAAGTACCCATATCCTCAAGAAGTAAACCACAGAAACACTCATCAAACCACAGGCACAAGTGAGGGGGGTTTGTAGTTCTGTGACATCTGCATATGTCAAAAGACAGACTTTATTCTACAGACAAATGCAATGGACAGGTTGCACTGCTTCAAGAACCATAGGATTTTTAAAAAAATGTTTAGTCTTTTAACTTTTCAGGTATTTTCAACAACCCCTGAAATATCTGATAACATAATAGTTGGCAAATTGAAGGAAAGGAGGGAAGAAAAAAGGATTCTGGAAACAAAAGACAGTTAATCATTCATGTTCACTAAAGTCTCAAGACAGACTCTTGCTTTATAGTAAAAAAATAAATAAATCTTCTACTGTCCTACCATCTCTCCTCTACAATGTATGACGGAATCCAGAGTCAGAAACTGCTTGGACTTCACAGGCAAAGGGCATGTCCTAAAGCAGTTCATTTCATGTCTTCCTGACACTCCGCAGGCAGCCTATCCCCCGAAAAGCAAAGAATCTCACAATAACATTTTGTGTAACATTCCTTACATATTTTGACTTACATACCCAAAGCACATTTATTTCAATCAGACTGTGTACATGTTCTGGGTTTTGGGGGATTGCTGGGGGTTGGGATTAAGCATTTTCTTTAGCTTGATATTCTGCACTTTTCCTGGACCTGGCCATTTTGATCAAAGATTTTGCTTTTAATGAAAGCAAAACAAGACCTTCAACTTTGAAAAAGAGTAAAAAGCACCAGTCAAAACATATGGTGAATCTCATTTTCTTTTCAAAGTGACAAAGCAGCATATGCAATTCAATACCCAGGATCAGTTAATTTTATCTGCAAAAGCAGCTTATCATTTAAGCTAACATTTGCTATGATTATAACCTACAGAATGCTAATTTCCTATGTAAAGCCCCCATGGTACCCATAAAAGTCACCTTCAGAATTTGGGAAGATGGACATGGGGCAACACAGGTCACTGTTTACCAGCCTTTGATTTATTTTACAATACATTCATGATTCTCTGCATTTCAATGGCAAATACATCATGCTTGGATGGCTGATGTTGGTACCTGATATTTCATGATTACCTTGGCTTCGAAGTGAGACAGTAATGCACATTTGTGTTACTCTTCCTTTAATGTAGTACAAAGCTGGACACAGGTCAGAAAGAAATCCCTCAAATCCATTACCTGTTTATGATCATGTACAAATGGATATTTATCATGTTAAAAGAGAACCATATGTTAAAGTGGAGGCTAGAGCCCCATAAGTCTTTTTGGATGAAAACCCTTCTCAAAAAAAAGGAATAGAATAGTTAACATTTGCTTTTGCCAGTAGAAACATTTGCTCATGAATCTCCTGGGAAGGGAAGGGCATTTAACCTTTTTACATGCCATCCCCTCAGATATCTGATCCCCATTGCAAAACACACAACAAAGACTCCCGACTCCACGATGCTGACTAAACCACTTGTAAGAAACATCTGGGTGAAATTTTCTTGGCAGTTGATTTGAAAAGTATACAAGAAGCAGAACTAGGGAGCAGCCATAGTTCAGCTGAGTGACACAAAGATGCTATGCAAAAGCAGATTTTTCCTTGAACACATCAACTCCTAAATATTAGCTTGTGACTGTGCAAGCAACCTCATTAGCAGAAGAAAAATAAATCCCTCTTCTACTCTGCATGCCAGTGTAGAGAAGGCAAATGGGCTTTTAAAGAAACTCAACTCAACAATCTCATTTTTAAAAATAAAATAATAAAGGGATTAAGCAGTTTACCTGACTAATACTTCAGTTTTCAGGTAAGAGAGAAGATGCCCACGTCCTTAATTTAAAAAAAAAAAAAATATTCCTTAAATTCATGAAGGAATTCAAAACTTCTATGACTTCTGAGAAACTCATCAACAAACTGGATGTAATGTCTTCCTACTGTCTCAGTCAATTCACCCCCAGGCCTAATTTAGCAAAAGTGACCTATAATTTTCATGGCCTGATGTTCAAAATAAAGGATGTTCTAGCCCTCTGTTGTTTGAGCTTGAAGAGCCTGGCCAATGCAGCTCAATGTATTGTTCCCTTTTGGAAATACAGACCCTGGAATTCTCACAGTTTTCCATATGTTTGACAGATATAAAAGCGAGAAATTTTCACTGGTGCTATTAAGTGAGTAGCAGCAGTGAAAAACCTACATGAACCAGGCCAACTTTAATCTCCAGGTGCTGGGAGAGGGTGGGAAAGAACCAGCAGCGGAGAACAGCACTGGAGAGAGTCTGACATAAAGGTGCAGGAAAAAGGAAAGCAGCAGGGAACCTTCTGCCCCTCAGCTGCCAGGCTTACAAAATCCCAGGGGATGGGGCAAAAAACAGGCAGAGACACTTTGGACTTTTCCAGAAGCCAAGGCACAGAGTGCTTCAGATTTATCAGACTGAATTATAATTACTCTAAGGTATATAAAATGAAAGCTTCAGCACAGGGCAGGGCCAGCAATCTGTAATTCATTACAGTCAATGGAAATCTGACTGGGTATGGGAAGGGCTTTGACTTTTCAGCTGCGGCACTGCTGTAAAGAAATACACTATCAGTATGTGCTTAAAATTGTTTGGTAAATACTTCTAAATTATAAAGAAATTAACACATAGAGACAATATCTGGTCTAAGCATTTTATCTCCAATCCTAACTTCACATCCTAAAGCACCCCTACTTATTTGGGCTACACCACTGCAATGCCAGTAAGTCTAAAGGAGAGGCACCTAATCAAGTTAGTACTGCTATCAGTTTCTCAAATTAACATATTCACAAAAAATTTGTTGGATGTGTTTCAATTTATGTGAAACCAGTCTTCAAAATTAAGGAAAAAATCTGGCAGATGATGGAATTTCAGCATGCAACAAGAACAGCCAGCTGGAATGCAGACCAGAAATACAATCACAGAAGTATAAGAGTAGAGAAGGAATAAGTTTGGAGCTATTTTCTTTCTAGCAAGATAAATAAAATATTGTAAAAATTTTGTACCACATTACTCAGTACTATCACTGGAATGGTAATGAATCAATAAAACCAGAAAAAAGGTTTATAGAATCCCAATGAAAATCCAGTATTAATCAAAAATAGTGGAAATAAAAAGCTGTCATGTAGAACATCTACATGCAAGGGCCACTCCACTTGCCCAGGCAGGAGGTAATATCAATGTAGGTTTAGGGTAGCCACCTGCCACGCATGCCATCATAACTCAAGCAAGCTAATTTCATGGCTAAGAGGAATAACTTAAAACTACTGCATCAAGAGAAAATCTGCAATTTTGTTAAGACCCTTTGACATAACCAGTGTATGCTTTGCAACTCCAACAGACACTTCCCTCTACACATTTGGTCTGCACCAAATAGGGAAGATGAGATAATATTCTGAATCCAGCAACGCATATGCAACCCACGAACTGAACCGAGTAGTAAAAAGCAGGTGACTGGAAAACATGGAACCAAGGCTTACAGTGTATCAAGAAATGTCCTTACACTTAAAAAATTATAATGCACTCCAAAATCCATTTGTTCAGGCAATTCATGTACAACAGAAGGCACTGTTATCCATATGAATCTATCAATTCTGCACAGCAAAAACCTGAGAAGTGCAACTCAATCAGATGCAGCCTGGCTCCTCCCAGCCATTCCGTTTCCTTGAGGACAAACGTTTCCTTTCCATCCACCAAATTATAAAAACACCACAAGAATTTGTACATTACAGTAGCTGGTTAGAAAGAGCATTCTGGTGGGGGAAGCACACTGCTATTTTCCTGGAAACCTTCAGCAGCATTAAATTACTCTCCCCTATCACTCAGAAGTCACCATGATTTCAAGAAAATGTAATGATGAGACCCTTCCCATTGACCTTTGCAGCTGATCCTTCAGTTGCCACCGGTAGTACTTCCACCAAAGCTGAATGCTGTGATCAGTCCTTTGTTGTCAAATGTGTAGCCACTTTGTTGTTCTATTGTCTTAGCTTCTAGAATTGAAAGAAGGGAAAGAATGTGAAAAATAGCCTATTGAAAATGCTTTTGTCAGAGACAATACAGGTCAGCTAGGAATACACAGTTGTAGAAAAAACTCTCAATTGAGTCAAAATATCATTCCCTAAATGCAGTGACACTAATAAATTACACTCAGATTTCTTCAGCCTGGAGAAGAGAAGGCTGCTTGGAGACCTCACAGCAGCCTTCCAGTATGTGAAGGGGGCCTACAGGGATGCTGAGGAGGGACTCTTCATGAGGGACTTTAGTGAGAGGACAAGGAATAATGGGTTCAAACTTAAACAGGGGAAGTTTAGGTTGGATCTGAGGAAGTTCTTTACTGTAAGGGTGGTGAGGCACTGGAATGGGCTGCTCAGGGAAGTTGTGAATGCTCCATCACTGGCGGTGTTCAAGTCCAGGTTGGACATAGTCTTGGGTGGCATGGTTTAGTGGGAGGTGTCCCTGCCCATAGGGGGGTTGGAACTAGATGATCTTAAGGTCCTTTCCAACCCTAACTATTCTAAGATTCTATGCTTCTTTAAATGCATTCACGCACACATCAGTACAACTGAGAAACAAGTTTAGGAATTAATCCTCTATAGAATCAGTTCAGATGATATTATTCTGCATGGTTTTTGATTAAATATGGATTTATTTTCCATGATGCAAGCTTTCTAAGCATCTAAAACCTTACACTGACTGTGACAGTAATGCTAGCAGATAAAAAGTCACAAAACTGTTAAACACATAATAATCTATAGAAATCTTCATCAATTGCCTGGCTGACAGCTAGATATTGCCTTAATTTCCTCTTCATTTCAAACGTCACATTGTGCAAAGCTAGTTCGTACCCTGCTCAAATAGCAGCACATGGCAATGAGAAGGCAATTAATTAGAAGCAAGAGTATTCTGAATAACACATACTTCCAGGCAAGGAATAATATCCCACTCGTGCTTCTCAGGAAGTTTTACTTGGCACATTTACAACAACAGAGATTTCTTCTCTCTGTTGTTACAGATTAGATGCAGTTCCAGCATCTCTGCAACAGATAAAATGGCCTCAGAAAAGTGTCTCACCTGCAGCATTTCGCCGGTGTTCTGCTAATGTATAAATTTCCTGCAGCTGTTTCTTCTGATCCTCACTCAATGGTGCTGTCAGCAAATGGTACCAGGCTGCATCTCGGCTCTGCACAGCTGTTAGAATAGGAATGAAGGAAAAGTGATTATCAGGTTATATAGCATGCTAATTTGAGAAGAACAAAATGAAACACATGGAATCCCTGGTTGGTTTTAAAACAGAATTTGCACTGCAAAATGGGTTCAGTATTCCTGTCAGTTTTCTTAGCACAGAATACCCACTGTAATAAAAGTGATCCATTTTGGGGAACTTAACTATATCCCTCTGTTTTCTGAAACAGAAAGTTAACCATTATTTATGGACAATGATGAAGTAAATCTTCTAATTTAAAACTCATACCAAAACTAAAAGCAACAGGATTAGTCAAACAGGAAAGGCAGAAAATAATTTCTCCATTATGATTTTAACATCTAGAACGTGACAAGTATTTCTATATTTAGTAGTCCCTCTAGTGACCAAGTTCCATTTATTTAGGCTGTGATTGAAATGTTCTGAAAGAGAACATGAAGAGAATTAATATCTGGCTATATTTGCTATAGGGTTTTTTTGCAGTACTTGCAAGCAAAAAAAATTTTAGGACCAACAATAGAAAGTAAAATCATATTTTCCATTTTCACTAATCTGTACTATTACTCCTAAAAAGAAAAGGATGATCATAAGCACCTCCAAATTATTTCACCACATTATGTCATTCTGCCAAATAGCAACACATACTTAAAAGTGCTTGTGTAAAGAACTGGTATTCATCAACTCCATTTTCAAGGTCAAGAGGCGTGCTGAATCCTTCAAGAGCAGTCTCTTCCAATGCATCTTCATCCCAATCATCATCATCATCATCTTCATCCTCTTCCTCTCCTCCTCCACCACCTCCTCCTCCTCCTCCTCCTCCACCATGGTTCTCTTGCATTGCCTGGCTCACTTCATTTGCCTCATCCTCATCACTCGGTATCTCTTCTGCAAATGCATTGATATATTATGTCAAGCAAAGTTTCAAAAGTATGAGGAAACAATGACTGAGTGAAGAACAATTAGGTTTTGGCTGGAAAGTGTACCCTCTGTTATCACCCTTCCCCCAAAGTCTTGAAGAATTGGAAAAATGAAGCAGTTAATATTTCCTACATTCAAGATCAGTTAAATCTTTGTTTCTAAGCACACCTGGGGGATGGGAAACTGCCATATTCTTCTGCCATTTATGCTGTCACAGTGCAATTACAGTATTCAAAAAATTTTATGAAATGTGTCTTTGTCAATGTGTTTCATCACTGTGCTTTTTAAATTATCACAGAATCATAGAATTGTTTGGGCTGGAAACTATCTTTTGATGATCTAGTTCCAACCCCTCAGACATGGGCAAGGACACAGGTACCATCCAGCCTGGCCTTGAACACTGCCAAGAATGGAGCATACACCACTTCTTTGGGAAACCTGTTCCACTGCCTCATCACCCTCACAGTAAAGGACTTCTTCCTTATATTTAATCTCAGATTCCCCTGTTTAAACCCATCACCCCTTGTCCTATCACTACAGTCCCTCATGAAGAGTCCCTCCCCAGCATCCTTGTAGGCCCCCTTCAGATACTGGAAGGCTGCTGTGAGGTCTCCATGCAGCCTTCTCTTCTCCAGGCTGAACAGCCACAACTTTCTCAGCCTAACTTCATAGGGGAGGTGCTCCAGTCCCCTAATCACCCTCATGGTCCTCCTCTGGACTTGCTCTAAAAGAGCTCCATGTTCTTACATTTGAGGACACCAGAACTGTATACAGTACTCCAAGTGGGGGCAAATGAACAAATAGAGACTTGCACAGACTTCATAAACTGACACAAAACAAAGAGAAAACCAGATACAGACCAAATTCCTGCTCACTGTTCTTCAGAGTGTTCTCTTATTTGAACAAACTTAAAACTGCATCTTTTGCTTAGCTTTACCTTCACATCCATTTATGAAACAACTATTACATCCTGAATTAAATGCAACTCCAACATGCAATTCTAAACACTGCTATTTCTTACCTAAGGTAAACTATTCTGGATTTATAATCCAGATAAAAAAAAAATCCTCCTCCAATTCTAAACCTTTAGCTCTTCTTGTGTTAATAGTTTAGAAAGAAAGAAGATGAGGATCTGCAACAAGCAGGGACAGAATTAGAGGGATCTGAAAATTATTGCACTGTTTCCATGCCGTATTCCTATGTACCAAGAACTCTGTAATTCCATTACAGAACAATCATGTGTGAAATTTGAGTGGCTTACATAATATTCTTACATCCAATGTAATTTTTAGACCTCAAACCATCTATCTCCTGTTCCAAGTCAAATACAGCCACACATATCTGCCTGCAATGCTGTGTAAAATTCACTTCTCACAATTCCCTCCAGAAGGTATTCTTTGATGTTTTTTCTTTTCTGGCAAACACAGCAGCAATGGTCTACTCCAGGAACCTCAGCTGTCTCAAACCCTACTTTATAAATCACTTTCCATTCAGACAAAGACTACTTGCTGAGATTTCCTTTGAAGCACAACCAAATGGGTCTTTCAACTAGCTGGGTACTAGGAACAGCTTCTTTCCAGGATGCAAGAATATAACCAGTGCAGTTCTGGCAAACTCCTGCTGCCTATCTGAGAAGACGCAGTGCATTCACAACCTCGAAAAGTTCACTGTTACTCTTAAATAAATACTACCCTTTCATTCAGTGTTAGGTGTTACATACTGAAACCTTTTCGGAAGGAAAAATCAATTCCTAAGATGCTCTTTCAAGAACCCAGTAAGCTGAGCTATTTTCAGCAGACTAATAAGTCTTAAAAATGAACTGCAATTCCTTACCCCCTTTAAATTAAATCCAGACAAAATCCACAATGTGAAAAGGGGAGATTTTACCATTATCTTCTGCAACGTGTTTTTCATCTTTAGCATGATCCTCATGTTCTGTGAGTTCTCGTGAGGCGGAAACTTGTTTTAAGCCCAGGAAGAGGAGGAGGATTGAAGGGACAATCTGAGCAGCTACAGCATCCACTGCAGGTGGTCGGTTCTGCAATTCCATTAGGATGCTCAGTCCTATTATGCACATCTTTCTGTCATGGAGTCTGAAACAACACACACTTGTTACATAACAGATTTTCACTGCAAGGATATATAGAGAACATTAAAGGCCTGGTGTTTGGCATGGCAGAAGACAATGTCACAGACACTATGTTACACATCTGTGCCCAAAGCTCCTAAATACATTATTTCTTTGCTCTGTTTCCAAGTTGCCCACTGGAAAATACTTGTCCGATAGCAATTAAATACCTTTGAAGCACCAGTCAAATTCCCGGAACAACTGCTTCTGATTGCCAAATGTAAAGTTTGTAATGCTAAATAAATTCTGTTTAATAATTATTTAGAATACCTTGTCTTTAATGTAGCATTTGATACAGATTATCACCATTGAATAGGATGGAAAATTAATTTGCCATGGCTTAAATAGCAGTACTGTTGCAGGGGCTGAAATTAGCAAAAGGATTATTAGTGAAAAGTAACGATAAGCAAGAATCTACTGAATTGAAGGGCGCATTTATGGAGTGCTGTATGTAAATATATTTATTAAAAGTCCACCAGAATGGCTGTATCATACATCCAGTTTCCACACTAACTTGAGACACAATACTAACTCCACTGAAAGCAGGGAAACAATTCCACTGTATCAAGAATACAGTACACCCAAACAGGGAACTTGCCAATGAATAGACCTTCAGTAAAAAAAAGTAAACTATAGATAACTGAAGGGAAAGAAAATCATGATATTAGTAGCAGGAAGATCTTTATGTGACCACAGGCAGGAAACTAGGTAAGAACCAATATGCTATTAGAAATAAGAATTGATTTGCACTTCCAGAAATACAAATTACTTCAAATAAGACAGGGAAAAATTCTCTAACTGCCTCGGCAGGTACTCTTTGGTTCTCCTTTACTGGAAACACCAGTAGCATTCAACTCTTCTCTAACATTATGGTATTTTGCTATTAAGGGCTTGAGAGGACTTGTTTTTTTTCGAACTATTCAATTTGACACTGAAAGCTTCTGTGCACACCTTCTGCAAGACACGCAGTTGCAGCAGGAAGTTTTAGCAAGAAGTTTCAGCAAGACCTACAGAAACCAAGCAAACCTCCAGAGCTGGCAGAAATCTGCCGTCCTCCAGACTCTGGGCAGACATTTCTATTAATGAATCAGTTTTACTTTGGGACAAAGAGAATACAAGTTGAGAGAGATGAAACTAAGAACATGTGCACCACAGACTGCATTAAGGCTTAAAGGGGAATAGCCAGTTCAAAAATTCAATCCACCACTTCAAAAATTGCTAAAGAAATACAATTTACAAAGTGTTAACAATTTCATTACCAAAGATCCCATGTAACATGCTACTGAACTATAATACTCCCTAAGTAATACAAGTGATTGTGTATTACAGCTTTCTGAACTTTATATGTGCTTAAACAAGGCTGGGGATCTGAAAGGGATTTCATTACACCTCCCACATTGCTCATCCGGTTAGGACTTAGTGAAGTAACTCCATTCTCAGAGTAGCTGACAACAACAATGAATTACGTATGACCATGTGTAACAATATGATCAGACAACCTTCCAAGAAAAGCAAAGTCAACTAGCATATCAAATGACATGCTTTGTCAGGTCGGGTTTGGCTCCTCCATTACATGTGTTGAAAAATGTACCAAAGCATAAGTAGGTGAAGAACGCCCTTACACCACTAACTGCAACGCTTTCTTTACAGAAAGAATGGGGCTCAAAAGAGGGCATACAAATCAACCAAGGAAACAGAGTCAGGGAATAGAGTCTGCTGACTCCCATCAGTTTATTTATGTCAAAACCAAGTTCATGACCATTTTCTCTCATGCCAACACTGTGAAGACCAAAATCCAAGCTAAAGATGATGCCACCTATAAATGAAGCATAGGGGTTTTTGGGACAGTTGTCCTTCCTGCAAGTACAAAAAGGAAGAACTTCCTCCACCTCCTCTCTCTGCCAGCACCTTCATCCAAGTTTGACAAAAACTCTGTAATCTATGCACAGGACTTCCATCCTGCATCTTGACACTGGAAAGTCATGAAATTTCTTCAAGCCCCAAATGTGTAACAAAGCAATTTCTGTGTATATGTACCAGAGTAGTTAATGACACTTAGCATTACCTTTTATAATACATTTGAAAAAGCTACCATTACACAATGCCACCACCAAATAAATCTTAGTAATTAGAGGCTTAGCTACATACTAAATTGTCTCTTCTGGACAGCAAACAAAAGCTTTGCAAGAATCAAGCACTGCTGTTTAAAAGAGTCATCATTAGGAAGCAGCCCAAATGGCTGAAAAATACAGCCTATTTGCCATGTTCCATTTTCAAGCTTCTAAACAGGGAAGTTATAAGAATGAACATGCCTTCAGTATATGCATGTTATTAGATGGCCCAGAAGTACAGCAGAAATACAGGCATCAAGCCATCTTTAGTGAATTTGAGACAGAAAGAGACTTGTTTATTCCACCTGCCAGAAGAGACAAACAGCGGGATAAGCATCTGCCCTGTCTGAAGTTCATCATTCCACTTCGCCCAGCTGTATCAAGTACCCACAGGACTGAGCAAGCAAAACAGTTTTATGTCATTTACATATTTTTTGTAATGGCAAATGACGGTTTCAGGACCATTCTTTTGCTATCAAATGGCTCATTATTTCAGCATCCCTTCCTTCTACACAAGGAAGCCTAGATACGATTTCCCTCAGTGCTTTGTCCTTTAAGATTCATACTTACTTGCACAGCAGCACTCAAAAGCCCTCCCTAACAATCACAAACTCTACATGTTCCTTCAATGGCATATCAAGCCTGAAGCGCTAAACATGCAACTTACAGCCATGCAATGTCCACCTCCTAGGCGAGTCTATTTTCAACAAGCTGTGTTTGGCCTTCATATTCTGCAGGACCTTTTCTTGCTAATACACTTCTTTCCAGGACAGGACAAAAAGGTCTAAGAATCTTTTGTATTTTAAACCAAGTTGAAAGTATTTCAAAGGGAAAACACTAAGCCTTTTCTTTACAAGTTTGCTGTGCTTCTTTATGCAAGGATCAATTTGCATTCTATTACAGCAACCCAGTTCCGGGACAAACTGCAAACAGTTGGCTATTTCCTTCTTGCTGAAAAATTGGAACCAAACCTGTTTTCCTATGTAAGAATGGGATACTACATACAACTGAGAAAACCAGGATTTCTAACTGTTTAAACTCCTATCAAACTAATGCCCCTATTCATCTTCTAAAAAAAATAAAAATGCTACTGAGGGTTTTTTTGAAGCAAGTTAGATTTTCCTTTCACCCTAGATCTCACAGAAGAATTTTTAATATGAGAGGAAGCGTAAGTCATACAGAAGTCTCATCCAAATTTCAGCTGTCAAGAAAAGGGTGGAAGGCAGTAAGGAACAAAAAGAATCATTGAATAGTTAGGGTTGGAAAGGACCTTAAGATCACCTAGCTCCTACCCCCCCCTGCCATAGGCAGGGACAACTCCCACTAAACCATGCCACCCAAGGCTATGTCCAACCTGGCCTTGAACACCGCCAGCAATGGAGCATTCACAACTT
>JASSUY010020768.1:0-37716 GCA_032466535.1 Forpus xanthops
TGAGGTCTCCACGCAGCCTTCTCTTCTCCAGGCTGAACAGCCCCAACTCTATCATCCTATCTTCATAGGGGAGGTGCCCCAGTTCCTGATATCATTAATAGTGATTGTAACAAGGCCTTCTAATGTGCATTCCACCAAACATAAAAAAGAACCATTGGAGATTAGACAGTATCAGTCTTCAGATACAGTAATTAACAACCAGCTTTGCTGATCCCAATGGGCCTGCAATACCCATGCTTCCTGAGGATGTGTCTGACAGTAGACAGTAGTGGTCATTTGATATTCAGGAGTTGATCTTGTGTGTTTTTCAACATGCTAAAATCAACTGAAACATAGACTGCATTCCTTATGTTGTCTTTTTGACATATTGGGTAAAAAAAAAGAAGCTAGCAAATTTTGTGGACTGTTTTGGTTTTCCTGATTTGCTTTGATGTGTACTGTATATGACAAGTTTAATGTGTTTTAATATAAGAATTAATCACATGCATATGTAATTATATTGAGGTTTACAATTGAAAAATGAACTTCCAGTCAGCAAAACTGAAGGCTTTAATAAAGTTTTCACAATATGATATGAAAGGTGAACTTTCAGAGCAATAAAACAAGGAAGCTGACATCTAAACAGAACTTATTTTTCTGTGTTCTTGAATTCAAGTGTGAGTTTCATTAGCATGAGTATCCCAAATAATCTAAGCAATTTTGATACTTATTTTGCTTACTAGAAATTAACAGTAGTGCCCTACTGATTTATAAACTGTAAAAGAAAACCCCAAACAGCAGCAAGTTGAAAAAAAGTCCCGTACCTTAAGCATAGGCAGGGAAGAAAAATGAGCTCTTAGTTCTCTGTATTGTCTTCTCCCCAAAAGAACTGATGCTTGCATTCACCTCCATTTTAACATGAACTGCAACACACATAAGGAAAAATGAACATGTTAATCCAAGCAGCCATTTTATTTAATATGGTAGCTTTTAGGATATCTTTAATTCCTAGTATAAAAAGTATGTTTTTTTTTCTGTAGAAAGTCTCTTTATACTGTTGTTATCCTGGCAAGCTTTTTACTGTGAAATGTTCCCCTTTTTTCTGGTCTTTTAGAAACTCTGTGCTCGTTCATTGTTATTTTCCTTAATTGTCTGTGTTGTGTACGACAGTCTTTGAAGCTTCGCTTTTCCTCTAGTAGCTCCCAAGGAAGCATGTTCCCTTTTTTGCCCTCTTTAGAAAAGTACTTTGGTTTGGTTGTATCTAGAAAGTTGACAGTAAGGAAATGCTTATTACTTATTCATTATCACCTATTTGTATTTTTTTCACTGATAATATGCATGAATTTGAACCAACTCCAGTAAAGGCAGTCCCCATATTGTTACCATTGTTTATTTTTATTTCTTTCTATTGATTACACCTTAAAATGGAATGTTAGCTGCTGGATGTCCAGAATTAAAGATAATACCTTTTACATCAAGAAGTCCTTTCTGGCAAGGCCTAGAGAGGGAAGATTTCTTTGTGTAATGACACACAATTGTTTCGGAATGTGCCCCTTACCTATCACTTGTTTTCTGTTTTGAAGAAAAAAAATATCAGTGTAATGAGCCAAGCTTTTTAATAGCAAAATATTACTACAGAAGTGCTGAGAATAGAATAAAAATTGTTAGAAACATAGTCATGTTTGTTAATCAGAACTTTTTAAGGACTTAATTATAATGACAATCAGAGGTCCCTCGGGTAGTTAACGTACTTTGATTTTAATAAGTACTTGAAAAAGGTTATATTTTTACCAAGTTTATATATTCAGAAAACCAAAACGAACATGGTTGTGACCAGTATTCACTATGCTGGTTCAAGAAGTTTCAATAACTGTATCATTTATGTGAGGTGTAGTTACTGCTAGCTTTTTCTTTAAGGTATCTTTTTTTTTTATTTTGAAAAATATAGGTTAGAATTGATGGCTTTTCAGACATCTTGCATTGTAAAGACAAAGGTTCTTGGACGTGAAATTTTGACTCTCAATGTCCTGAACTTCAGCTTAAGGCTCTTTAACATTTCAGACAAAATCTAGTTAAAGGTACAGTGCAGAATCTTTTTACTAAGAAACCTTTTTAGTATGAAATCTTTTTACTATCAAGCTGAACATTTGGGGATTTGAAGCAAGTAGGGTCAAAAGGCGAGCACATCCAAAGTTCTTTTATGCATTACTGAAGAGTCACAGGGGAGTATCTTTCTGCCCTGCCCCTTTTACAGAAGAAGCCATTATACCAAAGCATGAGGTTGAGAGAGTAAAAGTAAGCGATAGAATTGTTGCACTGTACATTTTTAGCAGCATGGCTTAGGATGGTCCCTTCAACCTTGGCTGGCAATGTTATGAGTTAATATTGCAAGGAAAGACAAATTAGAGTTATTCATAGCTTAATTGTCTCCTAAGGAATTGGACATGTAACATATGTTTTCTTAAATCTCTGTGTTATGAAAGTGGTAATGATCGATCACTCAAAAGCACTTAAATGCCAAGTAATAAGATGCAATATTAATTTGTACCTCTGTACATGTACATATGTTTGTGTATATATATATGCTTATATCTAGTTATAAAGTGATATGAGCCATAATTACAAGATATGTCTTCTACAGGCTTTTCGATGAAAAAGTCAGGTTGTTTTGTCTTTTCTGAATCTGTACTTTGAAATACAGACCACAGACTTCTGAATGGGGTTAAAGTAGGTTAGTTAATTTTAGAGATCTTTGGGTTTTGCTAAGAGTAAACGTTCTGCTCATAATATGGGGTTTAAAACTTCTCTGTCTCAGTGTTCCCAGCCTTTTGTAACCCAGCTTCACACCTAAGAAAATCGACAGTAATTCATTTTTCTCTGAGAAATTGGTAATTCCATCCTTCCAAATTAGAAGCCTTAAAGGAATATTTCTGACCTGGTTTGGGAAATTACCTGTATAATGCAATGCATTGCTTGCATACACTGCAAAAAAAGGAGTGTACCTTCTCAGCAGTCCTTGAAGGTGGGAAGAAGATAAAGTGACTTAGATGATGCATGGGAAATGGCTATTGGAGGCCAAGATGGTTTGACAGTGAAAGAACTGTGAGAGCTTTTGCTTGTCTCTTTGCTTTTTGAAAAGAGCTGTGTATCTTGAGGTATTTTGGAGTACACTGGGAGTTAAGAAATGCGTGCAGATGCTCAAGGGACTACAGACAGGATGTTCTGAAGACAGGAAAATAGAGTTGAAATCTTAGTGGTGTGATCATCAGCAGAGCTGTGTACAACTGAAGCTGTTTAGATTAGGGAATTACTCTAGGGAGATAATACATAGGGAACAACCACAGTCACTAGGGCCTAGACGTCTTGAGTGATGCTGGTGTCTCTAAGGGTCAGGGTCCTGGGATGATACTGTAATACAGCACTGACTTGAACGGCCTGTGGTGAGGACAGAGACAGAAGAGGGTTGAATTGCTGGCAAATCTTGCATAAGAAGTGGTAATAAAATATAAAGCTTCTGTTTCTAGCCCTGATCAAATGTAGCATCATCTCTTACACCTTTGGTATTAGACTAAAAACCATAAAAACATATCAGAACATCTCTTAGAAGATGAAGAGAGAATTTGGCATTAAAGAATATTGGTAGTTGTTATTTTTTATTTACTTTGCGCAGGTGTTTTGAAAGTGCTCAGAAATTTAACACTGCCTAGGTAAGTCCCTGTAAAGATTGGTTAGCAGGTGTGGTGCTGGCAGAGCTGTCAACATGTGTGCTAATGTGTCTTATCAGCTGGCGCTGTGATATAGCATATGCTTAGGGTCAGTGCTGCTGCAGCATGAATGCGTTACACATCGTGGTAGGTATCTATATGCGGTGTGGAAAGACTGGAATTTGTGAGGAAAGTGCAGCTTTTTCTTTAAGCTACAAAATAAAAACAAATAGTAAATTTATAGACAAATAAAGGGGAGGATGGTAGTAAGGATGTTCATAAGTGCACCTACATAAAGCTCACCCTGCCTGTTAAGAACACTGCTATTTTCATATCTAGGTCAATCTTCATGTGTTCTCATAGGTTAATGATCCAGGAAGTGAGTTAGTTCATTTTTGTTGTTGATTGTGGTGTAGCATTATCTAATCGCCATTAGCAAATGTTATAATGGATCAGTAATATTTTTTGCTGCACATCTTGTTCAAGCTGCTTAGCTGTTGTGGGAAAAATTAAACAGACTCAGTAAGGAGAATTTAAACAATTATGACACTATTTTGAATAAACGTTAAAGCTCACACTGCATGCAAGGCTTCAAACTATTGCAGAAATCCTGTATGCCCTCTACTGCACGGCAGAGATGGGGTTGGATATGTACTATGCTTACTTGGTTTTCCATTTTAGATACGACAGTGATGGTTGGTGTCCGCCTTTGCCAGTTCAGACCTACCTACATCAGGGCATGGAAGATGAGCTTGAAGAAGACGATGATCGTGTCCCCACACCTCCTGTGCGAGGGGTAGCTTCATCACCTGCCATCTCCTTTGGGCAACAGTCAACTGCAACCCTCACCCCTTCTCCACGAGAGGAGATGCAGCCAATGCTTCAAGCCCACCTTGATGAATTAACTAGGGCTTACCAGTTTGATATAGCAAAGCAGACATGGTAAATGTTTGAAGGGAAAACGCTGGGAAATGAATAAGCATAATAATAATTTATTCCTTGATGGCATAAAAGTTGATTGTGTTCAACATTTCAGTAATGTTTCCAAAGCAGTAAAATGAAGAAGAAATAGCAAAACTATCTACAGCATGAAGGCCTTAAACATTAAGTGGTGCTTTTTAAACTATAATGCTTGGTAATATGTTGAATCTTGGCAAAAAGCTCATAAAAATAATACCGCTCTGGTTTTAACATATATTCAATTAAGTACTTTACATCAACCTACTGAAAACCTTTATGCAGTTGATAGTAGTCTCTTTTCTGGCTAGCAAACTGTATGAATTTCTTAGGATTTTCAGAAAACATTGAGGTTCTAAATTCCTAATTAAAAATAATGCTAGTCACTGGGAATAGCAGTGTAGCAGCTTTTCTCCCTGTGTCACATGGGAATGAACCATTTTTGCATCTCTGACTGTAGTTTGAAATACCATGAATATTTCTGATTCATAGGGAAAAACCTAGAAATAGCAGGAAGGAAGTTGTTAGCATTTACAAAATGAATCTAGCTTTTTAAAGTGCTTTATGCCTATTTAAGCGAAGAGCAAGCAAATACCACACTAACATTTCCACTGCAAAACAAACAGAAGCAGTCTCTTCAGGGACTGAAAAGAACTTGTCATCTGCACCAGGCTGGGGATACGATGAAGGTCAGTTGCTTTCTGGAGGTTCCCTAAGCAGCAGTTGTCCTTTTACAACTTTTCTACCCAGACAAAGCCTGCAAATCTCAGAGGAGAGGAGCAGAGCTAGTTATCGAATGGCATGCTGCCAGCAGAGGAGCAGCCTTTTCTGCTGGTAAATAAAGCCACAAAGTTATTCAGCTTGAGCTACCATAAATAGATCAGGCAGGTAGGCAGGCAGTGCCAAATCAAAGCCAGCTGTTTTCCCTGGGCACTCTTGAAGCCTCAAGGCTTGTCTGCAATCTGCACTTAATCAACAGGGTACTTTTTCCTGCTGCAGTACCATGCTGCCAAGCACAGACCCTGGCCTGCCTGTGGGACAGACCCAAATCCCAGGCAGCAGCTAGACCTGGCCTATTGAAGGTAGCTGACTTCTGAGCCAGCACACAGATGCATACCCTATCTATGCAGTCATTGCTGCTGCATTTTGCATCTGTTACCCTTCTATGCCCTTCAAACTCTGGGTGCCAGTCTGGGAGTGAACAGTAGGACTCTGAAATAAAGCCTCTTACAGCTGACAGAAAAGGTCCGACTCCCTTTTTTTGAGAAATAGAAGTTGTTTGGGAACTTTCACAATGTGCTGAGGAATATACAGATTTTGACATCACTTTTGTGTAAGGTCACAGTAATTGAGCCTGAAATACTGGAAAAAATATCCAAGAGACGAGCTTTTTTTCGTACTAGGACCATATAGCAGATATTTGGAGGAATATTGAGGGTTGCACATACAAGTGATTTTTGTAGTAGCTGTGACATGGAACTGTTTAGTGCTTGGATATTTTTTGGCTGGACACATGTCGTGCTGCTCAGCAAATGCTGCTCAGGTTTAGTGTAAAGTCCTCCATTGCCTTAAGTGGGAAGGAAGAGTTCTCTTCACAGTTAACCTGTCCACTGTAGCGGGAGGGAAACAGAACAAGATGGGATCTATCAAATAGCTTACTGCAGGAGTAACAGAGGAGAAATATAGAGATCAACAAACTAGGAATTTAAGAAAGAGAACATTAGAGATTAGTGGAAAAGTATGTAATCATTATGGCCTTGATCCAGCAAATTACTTAAATAAACACTTAAGTACAAGTACCTGAGAAATTGACCCCAATTATTCTATCACATGCTTAACACTAAACATATACTTAAGTATTTTGCTTGATTGGGAGCTAATCACACTGTTTACTGAGGGTTAGTTAGATGGTAGTGCCCTTTAGCTTCATGTTTTAAACACTGCTTAGCTAAGAAACTGGTGTCCAGGCAGAAAAGTATTGAAGAACTGCTAATCAGAAGGGGGTTGTATATCAGAAGGGAAGCATTTGCCCTGCAAGTAAGCTTCAGAATGATCAATAAGTTAAAATCTACACCAAGGTAGAGAGATTCCAGTGGCCTGTAACATTTCTGTGACATTCTTGGAGCCAATAGATTTATATTATGGGAAAAAAAAAAACCACTCATCAAGTGCAGGCAGTAATGCTGCACAGTTTTCATCAAAAATATGTTAAGGCTAGGAATATAAACAGGTGACAGTTGTAATTTTTTCTCTTATCCGGATAGCAAGAGGCAGCAGAATCCTGGATCGCATTCAAAGCGCTGCTGATCCAAGTCAGGTCACACCATTTCATGACTGCTGATCCAAATCAGTTCACACCATCTCATGACAGCCACCCAAGGATTCCAAATGCCTAAGTGAGCAATTTCAAGCATGGTACATGCTCTTTTGCCAAGGCCAGTCAAGCCTTGGTCCCCCGGCACAGCTTGCTCTGTACCTGTACTGCTGTGGAAAGTGCTGCATTGGAAACTGATAGTTGCTTTCCTTTCTAGCCTTTCAGAAGCCATGTAGATGAAGCTCCAGGTCCCAACCCATGCTTGCCTTTGGCCATTTAGCTATCCTGTGGTTGCTTTTTATCTTTGTGTAATTTTTTAAATTGTGATTGCTGCATGCAGTAATTTCACACATGCATGCCCTAATACTGCTGCAATTAAATCAAGTAAATTACTTGGAATAAAACAAAACCAAAAAAGGCCTCACTGGTAATGGGTTCACTGGATTTGACTTTTTTCTTTTCTGTTGGTCATTTCCTCCTCTTTAAAGTGACTTCTGCTTAAGGGAACTGAGTCTGTTTAAGCAGAAGTAGTAAAATTTAATTTTGGTTCAACATGTGATTTGCCAGGTGGAATATTGGGTGGGACATTTATATGCTAGGTTGGGATTCAGAAATGTGCTTTTCCATGGACTTCCAACCTGATGTATATATCCTCTGTGTAAATCATTCCTTATCTGTAAAAGGGCAGTTTTGACCTTCCCCATCCTACCGGAGGACGAGTATGTTTAAGACTGGAAAGTGTGCAGGTACGCTGGTACAAGAAGCTGTGGTTAATAACAACTGACTTTTCTTGAGTTTGACCTAATAAGCATGTTTTGTAAAATGCACTTCAGTACTTAATGAAAGGCTTATCTTCTATTGACCATGGGGTTGAAAGTCTCATCCATTCTGATGATGTTTTCCTGTTTGATTGTGTAGGCATATCCAAAGCAATACACAACCTCCTCAGGCTCCAGTTCCGCCCCTAGGATATGTATCTGGAAACCTTATTTCAGATTTGGAAACAGATGTTCCGGATGATGATGATGAGGAGGATGATACTGAAGAAGAAATTGCAGAAATCAGTAGGCCGCTAAGAGGTCTAGAGCATACTCCAGGCTCCAGTATGGACAATCTAGACAGCTCTGTGACAGGTAACCAAACACAGTTAACAGTGACACCAACTTGTTCCTAACAGTAAAAGCATCAGTCAGACACTTTCTAAGTGAAAATTTATTCCACTCTATTTCTGTAACATTTGAAATGTGTTAGTATTAAACACTAAAGTTAAAGAAGGATTTGAAAATACTTTGCTTTGCTGCAAAATGATAAGAAAAAATCATGAATTTTAAAAAGCTTTAAAATCTTGAAAGAAAACTCAATTATATCCTAGCTTTCATGAAAAGTTCACTGTACTGGAGAAGCAAGCCAGCTACATAAAAAGGAGGGGGAAGACCTCAGCTTAGGAATATATATTCCATAGATCAGGAGCAGCATAAAAATGTTATCTTAAAGCACTTTTAGATATTTTGCTGGGTAAATGATTTCACAGGTGAACACAGGGAACTTAAAAGACATCAGAATAAGTGCATTTAGATCAGCACATTTATTTGTAAAGTAAATACAACATTTATGTAGGAAAATGTGTGTTTTGAGCCTACTTTGTATTGCTGAATTTACTAGTTGTTCCCTGTTAGTGAATATATTTTATTACCCTGACAATCCTTCCTTCACTTCTCACCCTTTGCATCCCTTTGAAAGTTGCAACAGGGATAATCAAAGGGGACTTAGAAAGGCATGCAAAACTAATGCACAGAATCTGAGTGAATAGAATTGCTGTTGATGAAATATAGGCAGCAAAAAACATTCTTTGAAAACTACAGATTTTATATGGAAATAATGTATTTTTTTCTAAGCATCAGTATATTTCCCTTTAGGTTGAATTTGAGCATCTATGTAATATACCATGTCCATAATGTACAGCTGTAGTGGAAACCCAAATGTACATAGCGTTCATAGCCCATAAGAACTAGTTGGTTGTTCTTCAGTCTTTGATCTCAGCAGAAGAGCACTTGATTGTTAGTTGTATATTAAAGGACACTTGCTCAGTACAACTTATTACCGTAGCACCACTGAATTTCATCCTTTTTTAAATGAAATTCTGGACCCTTAAAATTCCAAGAATTTTCCATGTTCACTTAAACTCTGCTGTTCTGAAAGCACTGCAGGAAGATTACAGTGATGGAGTATCAATACCCATAATTTTCTTCCTTTTCCCTCGTTGATTTAAATAATGTGTAGCTGAATCCCACTTTCCAGGTTTTCTTTCACCCTAGAGCCAGACTATTTGCCAGTCTAAGATTTAAGTATTGTATCTCTACTGCTGTGATTTGAAATCCAGATTCAATTGAAGGCCATAGAGTTAAGGTTTAAATCCCTGAATTGAGAAGGTTAACTTATTAGTGCATGAGGATGTTAAGTCACTTTGCTTGAATTTCTAGTGTAATCTCCTTCAGGCTGTAATTCTGCATATTTTTGCATATCTCACTAGTGGCTCAGTAGCCTTCCCATTAGGAATGCAGTAAGGGATTTTCACTTGTAATGCATCAATAAATAATAAAAAATCAGGTTGCTATGTATTTCCCATTCGGTATGTATTAATATTCCAACGTTGATATATCTATAAATCAAAAACGTTTTTCATGTTCTCATCTTCACCTAATATTTTGGACCACCCTGGCTAGTGCAAAGTAAGGAATAGCTCCATTTCCGCTCCAATTTGTAGACTTCTGTGTTTATTAACATTTATCCTTTTATGTATAACATTCAAGCTTGTTATAAGAGTGATAAATCTTTTTAATTACTGGAGTATTAAAAACCTCCTAGTGTATTTTTTTTGAAGAAATTGGGAAGAAGCTGGTAATGTAGATTAAGAGTGTACTTAAGGTGATCTAAACATGTTCCTACTCATCTCCACCACTATCTTGATGTGACCTAATCCAGCTGGAAATGAAGGTTTTTCTTTTTCTTTTGCTCGTTTGATTACTAGCTGAGTCTGCTCCTTGATCTGGTTCACATTGCACGGCAAGGTGTTTTCTGGTACTGCAGGAAGGGAATGTGCAGCTGGAAAGGAAGCAAAATGGTGGACTGCCCTTAAAGCATATAGCCAACATTGACTTAAAACACAGAACTATAACCTTATGAAAATACACTCAAATAGCTTGTCTAAATGATCTGTAAAATGGCAAACTCTGAATAATGAAACTTTCTTGTTTCCTCTACTTCTATGTGGACAAACCCTCGATTTTCTGAAGACTTGTTTTGGGATTGTTTTTTTCTAAGGGTAGATTATGCTTGGGTGAATTGTTCCAAAAGAGAATTTTAATGTTTTTGTTTCTGCTTCTGTTAACCCTTCCAGATTGCATTTGCTGGTAGTAAGGAGGGTATATAACATTGTTTCTAGATGATTCTCATTCTTTAATTTGATTGCTTTTAGAATACCGTAGAACAACTAATTTTTTTTTTCTTGCACTGAGAATATATAAGCTATTTCTTTTCACAGGGCTTTTATTGACTTAAGCAGCATTTTCCTGGGAATTTATATACAATGTTTTCTTTACCTTAAACATTATATTAAATAATGGAGGCAAATGGCAACAGCTCACCCAGATGAAGTGATACTAATGTTCATTTTCAAGCACACCTTGTGAGTTCCATGTTTGTAAGAACTCTAAATTGACATTTCTTAGTCCAAACTTCCTCCAAATAGAGATGCTATATTATCAACAAGGTGAGCTTCTTCGTCCTGTACTGTTAGCGTGCCTCAGCGATGACTACAAGATACCCACTCTTGGAGTGAAATGGTACTTTGTTCTTTATGGCTGAACTGAGACTGAAGTTTTCGTCCAATGCCAAATGTGGGATTCTCTGAGGGGAGGCACTATTGCTGAATGCCAAGCTCAAACTGTTAAATTCCTCTGAAACCACAGTGTTGCTCATTTAAAATATTTGAAAGTCAGGTTGTCTTCCAGGCCCTGGAGTTTTAGTTACAGCTAACCAAAAGTTCAGACAAGCATTTAATCTGTGCTATTAAGCTTTTCTCTTTGCAGGTGGCAGAGACATAATGTTGACATGTATAATAATGTGAAAAGAAAGGAGGAGTGCACAGTAACCATATCTTAACATTTTCCAGATATTGCAAAGGAAACTCAAGGAGAGAAGTTTAGAACTGAATGTTTGTGGGATGGAACATGAAACTGAAGCCAAAGTTTTGCTTCATTCCCAGCGTAGTTTGTTAAGATATTGAATTACTGATTCTGATTTAAAAGAAAAACCCCAAACCGAAAAGCAGCTGTAAAGCGTCTGCTCACTTGACCACTTGACTTTCAATTCACAATTATGTAGCATTAGTTTTTGTTTTGGAGACACACTGAAATTTGTTTTTATTTCTTTTGCTTATGTTTAATATTTGCCTTTATAATGAATTGTAGTGCAGAGTTAAGGCATGAATGGTCATAAAGATTCTGTTACATTTAATAGACTTAATTAACTGCATATGTTGACTGTATAAGAAATCAGTTTGCTTCATACTGAAATCACTTTGAAAAGCATTAGGTTTTGTCAGATCACAATATTATGGTTTAGGGCTTTGCTTTGCCCTCTCCTTATCTTCTGTACCCCCAGCACTACCATTGAAGACAGTAGAGAGAGACGCCCTATCTTCAGTCATTATTTTTGATTGAGCTAGAATGGAAATTAGAACAAGCCCTTTTCTACTTAACTGGTACAAGCTGGTATAAGCAGAGAGATATTCTTGTAAACAGAATCACTACAAATGATATTTTTTTTTATCAGTAGAATTATATAGATCTGAAATTATAAAGACCTCCATAGGCTGTGTAACTCAGCAAAGAGGAAAATCTCTTATTTGGCTTGCTTTGGTCTTGTTTAAAAGAATCTCTGATCACTGTCTGTATGGTAAAAGTTGTTCATTCATTGTGTCTGAGTACAAATGGAAAATAATTTTCATAAGTCATATTTTACCATGGCAGAGATCAATATTTATATTGATTTGCTTAGGGATGCCTATTGCAAAAGAGTCTGTTTTATAAGCAGTTAGACAGATTGCATTTAATAGGAAGAATATGTTTTATGGATTAAATATGTGCTCAAAAAATAGGAAACTGCTACTTTTTGTATCTCATAAAAATGGTAATGCAACAATTAGCAGGGTCATATTATAAAGCACAGACTTTAGCTTAATGGATCTAGGGATATGCATTCATCAGCAATGATAGATTTAGCATAAAATGACATGTAAATGAATTGATGACTGATCATAAATTAATTTTAGTGCTGAAGAAGTAATAGAGACACAGCAAGATGCCACTTTATCATAGTATTTTACTGCTCAGCAACATTTGAGCAACTACTTAATGTTCTGTGTGCATTTCTTTTCTAACAGCTTGAATAAATTTGAGAATTTTTTGTGCCTTTCAGCAATATGGAAACCAAAAAATCCAGAAAGACTGAAAATGCAAACACCAATAAATTTGGCTAAGTGACATAAATTCATTTTTCATTAAATGTTTATGAAGGGCATTAATTATGGTTGAACCTGTGAAGTGCTAAATACATATGTATGATTTTGAGCTCCCTTTGTTTAGTGTTTCCTGCCACAAAATATAAATTTTAAAACTAAAGTTTTTTTTTCAGGTGTATACATTTAAATATTTGGCCATTTATGTTGCATATTATGTAAAGTATAACACCAGATCTAATTTTTGAAATGTGATCCTATTTATATTGTGCATTCAGCACCTTCAGTTATTCTTTCATATTTTAATGGTGCAATGACTTTTGCCTCTTTCCAGCAGATCAAGACATTTTTTCTTTGTCATCATGACAGTAGTTAAGAGTAGAAATAGGATAATGCCTTCCTCTTGTTTAAAGGCTAAAGGAATTCTGTAAATGATTTCAGCTGAAGTCGCATCAGTCCTGATGGACTTCATCCGTACTTCACAAACCTCAGCAGTCTAGCTGGGCTTTATATCTTCATGGTCTTATGAAGAAAATCTCATAAACATACACATCCCCATCATCTGTTAACTTAAAGCATGCACATAGAGCTTGTTACAGAGAAGTATCTATTGGAATTTTCAAGTGTTGGTTTTGTAGTGAGCAGCTTTTACAGCTTTTAATTCACAAGTGCATTAGTTCATATTTTTAAGAAAAGCAAGAGTACACTTTTACAAAGAAAAATAGCATTTTTATTGCCTGCAAAATGCTACTAAAAGCATTCACCCTAGAAGAAGCTAGCACCTCTATTCCCTTCACCTTTCCCAGAGAGCAAGGAAGCTTTCTGTTTTCCTTAGAACCAAGATATATTTTATGGAGCAAGAAAACAGAGTTCAACTTTTCACAGAGTTGATTTTGTTCTGCATAAAGCATTTGTTGCTACTGTTAGCAAGAGTAAAATTTACAGTTGCCAGAAAGTGTAAAAACTCAAATGTGCTCTTGGAAAACACATAGTGAAGTGCATGTAAAGGAGACACTAAAAGCCCGCTTCATTCCATTGCAAAACACACAGCTGATATGAAAGGGACATCAGCATCTCTTAATCTGCCTTTATTCACAAAGAAAGAAATGTGCATCTGATTTGGAATATAAGAGGCCAGTGGATGGATGCCTTTAAACAAGCATTTACATGTTAACTTACACTCAGCTGCCTGGTGGCCTGAGGTGCCCGAGCTGGACTCCAGCATTTCCATGCTTTCTGGCCAATGTCCACACTTCTTGAGGGCAAAGCAAGCCAGGGTTTTACTACTGCAAGTTTTAGTGGGCAAAACATTGTTTTTGCAGGGAAACTGAGTAGCTCAGCAGACAGCAGAGGTTTCAGTTATAGCTGCCGGCTCACATACAGCTTTTGCAGATTCTTAGTAGATCTTGTGCTTGAAACATTGATTTTCTTTTTGGATTGAATGATTTTTAGTCCAGCTCTTGAAAGACTAGGTAAAAAGAGGCCAGTGTTCCTGGACATACCCTGAAATCATCACATCCAAATTATTATGTATATTATATGTTGTGTAACAGATGAGTGACTGTTTAGCAAACAGAGGAATGTGAGCAAATGGAAATTCAAACCCAAGTCCCTCTAAAACATCCATAGCCTTGTGCCTGCAATACTGAAAGCCTATTCTGTACGGTGCATGTTTTTATAAGTCTTTGTGTAGAGAGTAGAATGTAGCATACAAAACCCTTGGGCCTTGACACTAGGAAGATACACATCAAATTTTTAGCACTGAGTATCATCCTTTCATACCTGTAGGTCTCGTTAGATTTTTACGTTTCACCTTTTGCTTACGTATTTTGCAGAATATGTCAATAAACAGTTGTTTGAAAGTCCTCAGCTATAGCATTTCACTTTCTTACATCTTCATTAAGTGTTTTATCTGTAGTATATCTCTTTTTGTATGTCACAAATAACTGTTGCTATGCCTTTTTATTCTCCATTCTCTATGAAGTCCTATGACACTTTGATTGTTAGTTCAGAAACTGTCTTCTCAGAGGAAATTCAGTTTTAGCCTTCCCCTGCTGTTATCTTGACTTCCTTATATCTGTCTGCATCAGGTTGAGTCTGTTTGGAAAATAACAATTTTGTGTGCACTCTTGGCAAGCAGAATCAAACTGTCACTCCCTGTTGCACTTAGCACACTTTCTGCCTGTCAGACCTCCATAGACCTCTTCAGTTTCTTTTCTTGTAACTTACGAGTGCATGGACTTCTGTTATTATAGCTTGCCACTTTGCTGACAATAAAAGATTTGATCACTGCAGCATCACAAAACAATCCATTGGTTTGGGGTTTTGTGGTGTAGCATGCTACTGACTAAATTCCATTATCAATTTATTGTCCTCATGACTTGGTTTTGCAGGATATTTTTAATATTTGACACTACCAATAGTTAATCAGCCTATCCGTATGGTACTAAAATGCAAGTCAGTATTGATTTACTAGTTAATAATTTTGAATACAGCAATACTTTCTTGGACATGGATTTAAAAAAGGCTACTGTACTGCTGTGCATACACAGTTACATAAATTCAATTGTGCTAATGGTCAGGTCAGGGCTATGATGTCTCTCCATGTGTATCTTCATCTCTTTGGAAATCAGTTCTTTGCAGATTCTCATGGGTTCACTAGTCTTTTTTCTTTTTCAACTTATGCATGCCACTGTTTTTAAAAAGCCAATGTCAGGTGTGTCAGGATAAGTGCCTGTGCTGCTTCACAACAATACTCTTAATGTCTGCACAGCACCATGCAATGCCATGCAGCAGCTCAGGTCCCCAAAACAGTCTGGTAGCTCTGCACCTCAGTTGGACTTGTAACTAATCAGTCTGGCTGCCCTCTTCCTATAGCAAAGATAAGTACTTGGTGCTAGCAAAGTTTTCTTTGCCTCCTGCTCCACTTCACAGGGTTGAGTTATCCTATGACATTTAATCATGATTCTTAGAAGTACAGCACCCCATCAACTCTGTCTGATGCCACAAAAGAAACAGAATTTCAGTACTTTAAAATAAGCCTGAACTGAGCCATAGTTCTCGAAAGCAAGTTATACTGACACATTGGGTAGCTTATGCATTGGAAAAAAACAAAAGAAAATATAAACGAAGAGCAAATAAGAGGAATTCTTTCTTTGCTGTTTTGCTCTTTCCATTCCAGTTTACTTCAAAGTTTCTGTATTTCTTTCATGTATTTTTTCCAGTATTTGGTTTTCTGACTGTACTTTTATGATATTATCGCTTTCCTTTCCTGCAGTGGTCGTAGTCCATAGCTGGAAGGTACCATGAGGCCAGCACTGACTTAGTGACTGTCTCAGTATCAAATCTGAGTATACATAGTTCCAGTCTTGAATGTTAATTGTTTCTAACCTTTTTTAAAAAAGTAAGTTTAATCCATTAGAATGAATTGCTTTAGGTCAGATTTCTTCAGGACATTAAAATTGCTCATTTATTTTAAGGTTTTGGTTGAGAAAATGACATAATCGCAGTCTTATTCAGGTAGCTCTTGAAGCCCATATCTGACTTCAGCTATATCTTCTGAGACTTACACTTGTGCTGTCCTAAATTAAGACATTGTTTTCCAAACATCAAACTAGTTACTGATGTATAGTAAGTCAAGTAAAAAAAAAAAAAATTCCTATTAATTTCAATCCCAGGGAAAAACTGCTTTCAAAGGAACTTTATGGAGCCTTCATAATTGTAGAGAATATGTATTATTTTATTTACAGGATCAAAGCAACACGGGGCAAGCTATGAATGAGATCCCATTAGCTTTGATAGTGCTTTTTTATACAAAGCTCTGTCAGATAAACTTTGGGTTTCCTGCTGTGAAAGGACTTATTAAGTGGGTCTTCAACTTTAGATGAATGTTACTCTTCTGTACCAAGCTCTGTCTAATGAATTTTGGTTTTCCTGTTGAGCAAGGAAATGTTAAATGGGTCTTTTAAGCTTTAGATGATAAAAATATATCAAATGTGCACAACTCACTAGACCCCTACATTTGTTTTTAGGTTCAATGGTAAATGGATGGGGTTCTGCGTCTGATGAGGACCGTAACTTTTCTAGTCATAGATCTAGTGTAGGTAGCTCCTCAGATGACTCGATCTTTACCAGCGGCAGTTTTGCACAAGCACTGGTTGCAGCAGCAGATAAAGCTGGTTTTAGGCTGGATGGAACCAGTCTGACAAGAACAGGTTTGTAGATTCAAAGTTGATGCTTTCTGCATGAAGGGTGTCTCTGCCTGTTCTTCTCTTCTTCTCAGTGAACCTGCTTCTCACACCTGTCTAACATGCATGGAATAAGGTGGGTGGAGATATTTTTATCAGTATGTTTTAAATGAAACCTTGCATTAGGTTTCTTTTTTAGTGATTTGAAGCCGTGAATAGCATAAGCTTTTAATCTGCACTTTCAGTCTGCTGCAGTTCCCCCCTGTGCTGACTCTGCTATAGATTTACTGACATACGCTCGGTTTAATATTTTGATGAAGAGATCACTAATTCTCCTGTGCAGTCTTTTGATGATTTTGATTCTTGCAAAATCTCCTCGCAATCATTCACATTTCCGGTGATGAACAACATGTTTAAACTATTATCTCCATCCCTGCTCTTCTGTTGCATCTCTTCTTGCAAAAGTGTATTTTTCTGTGAAGTTTTTCTAAGCATGGGGTGGATCGGTGTGCATTTATTGTTAACAATACAAACTGTTTAAAAGCCTTTTTAATGGCTGATTTAAAACCACTTAATTCATTAAGTGAACATATTTTGATAACATTTAATTTTAATTATGCCAACTGAGTCTGCCAAGATAAGTGCAACAAAGGTAATGTGATTATTGTTTTTGAAAACAGGCAGTCTTCTAGAACAAATTAATGAAAAGTGAGCATAACTTAGTTCATGTTGTTAAAGTTCCAAAATTTTTATTTCTAGTAAAAAGAAAAAAAGTTATTTTTAAATATTCCCTAAAAATGAATGTATTTTCATTTGCTTTGTCTTATCAAAATAGCAGAAGTAATTAATTCTTTAAATCCACAGATCTAATAGCAAAGTATGAACTTGGGTCATGTTTTTGTTATGCCATCTCAGCCGATTCCTGCCATTAGGTCCCATTATGTTCCTATCATTTAAAATTTGTTCCTGTTAGTCTGGTATGAAGTCTGTCCAGTAAAATGTGTGCATTTGTGAGAAATGTCTCCACAGTTAGGGCTGAAACACAGGCTTTCTACATGCAGTGACTTCACGGCAAACACTGCCTTATAGGAGGGTTAGAAATGAAGAAAAGAATCAGTGGCAAAGTCCTGTTTGGCTAACGAAGTACAGGGTGGACAAGTACAGCTTTTTTCAAATCACTGAGGCTTTTGCCTTTGACTTTGATCACCCTTAAAAGACAGTTATTTCACTATTAAAAGTAGTTAAAACTCTCACTTGTTACAATAGTGGGAAGCACAGTAAATCTGACTCATCATTTGGAAAAAGCAAAGCAAAACAAACCAAAAACATGTAGACCTTCATTCATCTACTATGATGGCCAAACTGTGCTTTAAAATACACTGGTTTGCTTGAAGAGTCTCTTAATAATCTTCAATGAAAGGAGCAAATCCTTCCCAACTTTTTTTTTTTGGTGGTGTTCTTAGCCTCAGTAAAAGCTAATACACAGATTCACCAAAAGTTAATTTGGCTTGTATCAGACCATTGAGAAGTATGGCTTCCACCACAGACACACACATAACAAAAGTAAATGGGTACACAAACACACACTTAAATAAATATAATTTCTTACTGTAGCTATGTAAATGGAATGTACAAGGAAAGGATGAGAACCCTCTTGTCACTTCTATTTTCCTAGCTTAATTAGGTCACAAATGCACTTAAACTGAGTACTTGTATGTAGTCCCTCAGACTGCTAAAGTTTAGGGTATCTAAAGTAGCCAATGTTTGTGGTAGAGATTTTTGATTATTACCGTCTTAATCCTTAGTGATCCAGCAGGCAAAACAGAAGCAAAATAAAACCCACATGTAAACAGATAGCCCTGCCCTCTTTTCCTCACAAAAACCTCAGCAGATTGAAATAACTCCCCAGTGCTTAACTGCATTATGGTACCTCACAGGGTAGCATGGATCATCAGACATGACTGCTGTGGACCTGCTGCACCATAATAAACCCCGCATCATGCAAAATGGTGTTTTATAGTGGAGAAACAGCAGTGTTATTTCTGTTCATTGCTCTGGAGGGAATCTGAAGGTCCTGATTCTCTATTCCTTTGCAGTCTGAATTTCAGCCATTTAGAAAAGTGTGAGCTATTGCCATTGATATGAAAGGAGAAGTCCAGCTTGATAGTCTCACATGAATGTGATTGCCAAGCACAAGAGGCTCTGGTAAATCTAGGTGTATGGTGTCTCTCTGCCAGATTGATTCCAGTTTCCAAAAGCCATCTTGTGATTTGCCATGAAGTTCAGACAGCTTTCATTTCTAACACCCTTGGGAAATTAAATCCATAGATTCGTTCTTCTCTCCACTTACACACTAAATCTACTACAGAGAGGGTGACACCACTCAGCAGTTCTTACTGGAAGGGCTGCATATGAATACAAGAAGCTGTAATCAGTTATTAGGTGCATTGAAAAATGTGTTTCGGGAGCCTGTACATCATTTGTGTTTGTCCCATGTCTGATTTAGGACAGTGCTATTTATTTTTCCTTATTTTCATGGAGGTATAAAAAAGAGAATGTTTGGTGCCTATTTCTTTTTTAAACCAACATTCTGAGTGAATAATCACATTTCTTTAGTCAAGAGAATAGATGGGAAGATTCTTCATCCTGCACTCAGTAGTTGCACTTGCATACTGCAAGTTTATTTTGGCAATATATCTGTGGAATGTGCTATGAGCTAGGATGGAATTTCAGGCTCATATCTGAATTTCTTTGCATTAGTGTTCTTTTTATTTAATTTTAAATGTAATTTTAATATTTTGCCTATGACTATTTTGCTGCTCTGTCTTTATCTATGAAACAAGGGCTTGATGTCTTGTCCTTGCTTGGCTGCAGCTGTGCCAGCTATAGGGGTCAGTGTTTCCAGCCTTTCCCCAAATGGCTATTACTGCTTTCTCCCAGTTCCAGAATTAGCTCTTTGGGTGGCTGTTCTGTAACCCATTTCAGTTAAAATGAGCCAGGCTCACAAAGGCATACCTTCTGTTTAAGTTCAGTTGGGCATAGGGAACGTCCACATGAAGGATTCAAATGTGGTAACTTCCAGTCTCTGGCAGTGACATGGAGCTGGGAGACAATCTTGCCTAAGAGCAGTGTTCTCCTCAGGGTGCACATCAGTTAGAAGGTTTTACTAGAAAGCATAACTCACAGCACGGTTCATCCTGTTCTAAGTTAACCAGAAGATAAAAGAACTCCTTACTATTTTGGCATCAGTTGTCACTTCCCATGAACCACTTCCCATGAGACCATTTGGGCCTAAAGTAGCATTGAAAGGGCAGAACTTTTGACATTCTCCTCTGCAGGTAGTATGGAAACTTTTAAAAAAATTGAAGTACCAGTTCTAAACAAAATATACTTGTTAAGAATGACATACAGATGAAGAAAGAAGATAAAAGATGGTTTCATTGGTTTTTGTTAAACAATAAGCCTAGTTAACTGAATAAAAACATCAAAATAAGAGGAAGTGAATGCAGTAAGTGAATTGTGCTCCAGCTGTTCCTGCATGATGCTTTTAATGATCTGCTCCATAGAACAGCATCAAAGATTATTTTTTAAGAGAAATCATGTAGCTTGATTAGTGTGTATACATACATATATATATATAAAGCTGTGAGGAATAAATTTAGTCAGAATATGTTATTTTTTAAGAAATAAAACCACTGAAAATTAACATGAACATTTCAGCATTTAAATACACCTCAATTTTTATTTCTTGAGAAAAGAGAGCTCTTAGGCATACAAACCTACACTGCTTCATAGCTTGCAAAATCAGTTATGTTCATCTCACTGGAGTTACTGCAGATATACAGTTCATATGGGAGCCCCTAAAATGAGAATCTGGCTCGGCAAACATGAAGGTGGAATGCAGGAGATAAATTTGATATGATTGTAGAACTGTATTCCTTTCCTGCTCAAGACTGAGGAGTTGTTATAACACATCTGTTCAGCACACAGAGCAGGTACTATTTACATGGCATACAGTAGTTTTATCACAACAGGTGGAACGATTTTAATTATAAAAGTTAAAGATAAAAGACTGTCAGGTTTTTCACTTCACTTGTTGCTGTGTGTCTTAGAGCAGTTGTCATCAGTGGGTACCTCAAGGGGACACTTGCTTGCCTCTGACCTAATCTAATGTTGCAGAGCAGACATTAATAGAACAGCCCATTTCAAGGCAATAACGTTTTTTTTTTATCTGTTTTCTCTTTTTCTTTTAGGCAAAGCATATCCTTCCTCTCAGAGACCTCGACCAAGCAGTCCTTTTTCTACTGACAGCAACACCAGTGCAGCTGTCAATCAGAGTCAGAGGCCAAGGCCCACTAAAAAACACAAGGGAGGACGGTTGGACCAACCCTCCTTGCCTCATCGTAGGGAGGGAATAACAGATGGTAAGTGTTGTGGTTAAGTCCCTGATGATGACCTGCAACAAGCAGTTGGAGAATACAGAGTAATCTTTTAAAGAATATACCTTATGGTTTATTATTTGCTTGGTGAAGTGGGGTTTCCAGATTGCCGTATGAGCAGCATGGCAACACTAGCATTGTGGAGCTTGGTTAAGTGAGACTTCAAGGAGCCTTTCTTTGTTTCAGCTCTGAACATGTTAGCATCACTTGGGTTCTCTCAGATCTCAGTAACATACCCATAAATGACTGCATCAGATGTGAGTTGACATTAAAAAAATAGCCTGTGGTTAATTTTACATTAAATGAAAGTCGCCACCACAAGCAGTAGAAGTATGCCATGAATTCCTAAGGAGAAGAGTAGGGCTAGTCCCATGAACTTTGGATTTTTGTGCTGGTTTTGACAGCTGCCCAACAGTTAAAGTAATATATACTACACTTCTCTCATGACTCTGCCTCATGCCTTGTCCATGCTGCTTCGTTCCTGACATCCACTGATCTCAGTGACTGTGTTTCTCTCCTTTACATCTCCACTTCTCTCTGACCACTGTTTCCCATCTGGAAATTTCAGGCATGCTTATTCTGCTCTTTTAATGACTAAAATTAGCTAAGTCTTCAATCGTCTTTGTCTACCTCCTCTTGAGTTTGGCAGAGGATGCAATTGCTGCCTGTAACTTTTGGAGGAGGTCTGGTTAGAAAGGTGTGTGGCTGGCTACCTCCCCTTCATTTGTTCTGATCTCTGCCCTGGCCCCTGTAGTTGTTGAAATGATCAGATAGGGAAGCCAGCAAAAGGAAAAACAGTGTTAAAGGAACTACTAAGGATATCTGTAAAGCCATGCAGATGGAGAACGTGATCACTTTCCTCATACTTTCAGTGTTTAAAGTGATGCAATTCTGAGAACTAGAGTAGAAGTCTTCCTTATGCTAGTAAAATTTACTTGAGAGTTGTAGAATCATAGTATATCTCTAGTTGAGATACATAGGGATCTTCAAGTCCAACTCCTTTCATTATCTTCTTTGGACAAGTAATGTAATAAATAGGTTTCATAGAAAGTATGTTTAGTTTGAGGTTTTCTTTTATAATGTGCTACTTATTACTCTAGGTGCATGTATAGAATGTATTAAGAGCTTGCCAGGTGGACTGTGGCCACTAAAACCACCAAAGCTCCCCTCTCACTAATGTTATCAGGTGGACAGATCAAATTTTGCAGTATGTTCTGCCAGATTCCTTGTTTGTCAGACCATGAAGGCAGAGAACAGATTCCAAAAGAGAAAGTCCACCAGAGGGTTACACATGATGCCCTGTGACTCATTCTCACTACCATATTTGAGGAAGAAGCTTGAAATAGCTTAGACTCCACTTGTATGGATTTGAATTGGTTTAACCATTAATGCCCTTCCCTTGTGGATATATTCCAGAGGCCTTCCTGCTGCACAGATCTGTTAAACAGATATGGCTATGAGAATAGTAACTGGAAATTATGGGTGTTGCTTGTGGTGCTGGCAATAATCTTTTGTTAAGTTAACCTTCCTGTGTGACGTATCCTGTCACCATAAACTGTGAGCCTTTTTGGGCCACAAATTCTGTGTTTGTGTGAGTTTGTGGTGCACTGAGTATGGTGGGACCTTAATACTTCTGCTTGGGAGTACTACTACTATGAAAATATTTAACAATAATGTGGGTAGCAGAAAGTTAATGGGATTCCAGTTCAGGTCATGAGACTGATGGAAATGTGACTCCTCAGGGAGTGACTCCATCATAAAATCTGGCTTTGTTATCACCTCTAGGAAAACAAATCACTGGCACAGGTAGAAAAGAATGTCTTTATACTTGTAAGTTCTGTAACTTGCTGCTTTTTCCAGTTAATAATGAGAGTCAGTGCCAAAGCTTGACTGGTGCCTGAATCATTTGGCCAATGTTCTGCCTTCTAAAGGAGAGCTAGGGTAAACCCAGGCTGAACAACCATCTGCTTCTTATCAGGCACTCTGATGTCCTACAGCTTCTCAATCACAATCCCTCCATTACTAAATCAATAAGACCATAACCTCTTCACCAATGCACTTACAAATTGCCTGGCAAGTTTGATAATCCTGCCATTAGAGGCTGCAAGTGGTAGTCTGGATGACATCCCACTGGCCTTGTCAGTTACCAGCTCAGTAAGGGTTTTATCTGGCATCTGGAAGATAAATGTCATTTAGATGGAACTGCAGTCATAATCAGTGAGAGCATTCTGTATATTTTCACTGAAAATCCTGCTGAAGTCTCTAAATTTCTTGCTTCAAAAGTTCTCTGAAGTGCTAGACATGATGGAACGAGTTGGCTTGCCTCTGTGTGGTAATGTCTGCCTGTTAGGGACTGAGACTACTAGCTTGTCTGGTATCTGTTACTCCTTTACTAGGAATTGAAATGGCAACCATTAACTGTCATGTATGCGCATGCTTGCAAGTGTGTGTGGAGACATGTGCCATAGTCACATGTGAACGTTTGGCTGAGGAGAGGAAAGGAAAGGCAAGACAGTTCTCTGAGACACTGCAGGAAGAAAACTCATGACTCCAAATACACAGGGTCTTTATATATGCCCAGGCAAGATAACAGAGCTTATTTAGTAATTTACCAAAGGCAGAAGATTTACACTGCGGGATTTAAGCTGTAAAGCAAATAAAAAGCCATGATTCCAAATGAAGCTCTCTTCCAGCTTTAATTAAAAAGGAAAGGTAGGTGTTACTTTGACTACCACCCTGAGTGAGGCTGAAGGTGAAAAAGCAAACAGTTTAGTCAGTTGGCTAGAATGAGAAACTGTTCTTACACACCTTCTCAGATGTGTCTAACATAGTTTAGTCAGTCTGTACACAGGCTGGAGCCAGCTTACATTGATTCCGCAGTACCTGTACCTCTTCTAGAATTGTGTGAAGCTTCATTAAAAGATAAATTCTGTTTTTAGTTTCAACTTATCCACAGGTCTAAACCACCCAAAGAATTTTACAGACACGGTTTTTTATTTTACGTCTCTGCATAAGACAGTCGTTACACCCATTGTCTGAATGGATGAAAGCAACAACTATGTTAACAGTAAGATCAGCAGCATAAATCTACAGTAATTCAAGGAGCTGCAGCTAGCTCTATAACATGCAGTATGGTTTATGTACAAACCTCCTTTCATTCTCAGTATCTAATTAATAACAACTATTAGGTAGCGATTTCCAGAGAAGGGTACTGTATGTTAAGAATACTGCAGTAATTTTAACTTTTGTTTTTTACTCTGATACTACTTAGAAATTCTGTTTCTGTTGAAGGGTAAATATTCTGTCTGGGAAAATTACATTGTCAGATGTCATGTTATGACTGTGTTTATTGGATTCAATGCATTTTCATAAAGTGCTTATAAATCACAACTTCAGTAATCTCTATTTCAGATTGCATAAGCAGATGCCAGTGATGTGGTTCTCTACATTAACTGGGTATGATTGCAATGAAATCAATTATAAGAAAGGCCATTTTGGAAGCCAACACTATCAAGCAATTTTAACATTGGCAAGCTCCCATACCCTCCTGCTTCCATCTACAGTAACTCATGTATAGCCATTGTCATGAAAGGTCACATCGATATTCATAACTAAAAATTTCTCAAATATATTAATGCTGAACATAAAGCATACACCAAGCGAACTACCAGATTATTATAAGGCTGTTCTAGTCACAAGGCAGACATCTTAATCTGGGATATAGCACTTCATCTGTGAACAAAATTATGGGAGCAACGTCCAATACAACTTCTTTCCCTTGTTGACACAAGTAACCCACATGTCCTCATTTATCTATAAGAGATAGTGTTGATGGAATGACATCTCAGCAACTTTAGAAGCATTTCTGCCCCATATATGAGTACCAACTCTAAGAGCAAGGACATGAAAAAAGTCTATGTAGCATTTTATAAAGCCAGAATACAGACTTTGGAATAAATTCCCTCCAAAGGCCTCCTCACTGATTTCTAAAATGAATTTCAGTTTCACTAGTTATAAACATCAGACTTTCCTGCAGCCAAAGCAGAGTTTACATTTCCATGTGTATTGTTGAGCCAAGTTCAATTCCTTGATAAACCTCAACACTGTAAGATAAAAAGCTCTCAAAAGCAGAATATATCTATATCTAGTGTAAACTAACATATGTTTAGTGAAGTTAGTGGGGCTGCACAGATTTATTTGAGCTGTGAACTGCTCCAAACCATAGTAATCAACAAGTGCTCTACATATAAAATATGTATCCAGTATGGGAGATTTTTCATCACAATACTAAGGTTGCTTCCCTTTTCTGTTTATTTTTGGTTTGGTTTGGTTTGGTTGGTTTGTTTCTTAATAATCTGAGGCTTTTCTATACTATTATAAGTCTGTCAAATAAGTTTACATGAAAATCTTACATTTGGAATTATAGTTAACCAGCTTCTATAATTACCTTGGGTCAAGGACTAATAAACAAAATGTACTGTTGCCTTCACAAATGTGGTTAGAAGCTTGATCTTCAATTCTGCAAGCATCTTCATAGTCTGAGTGTTGTACTTGAAAAGCACAAGAGTTACTAGAGACCAGGCAAGTGCCTTTTAGTGTTCAGCTGAAACTGTATTTGATCGGTTATATTTGCAGGACTGCTAAGCTTAAGGGTGGCCGTTATCTTGTTTGTGAAGACTCCAGCCCTTGGCTGAACTTTCAAACAGTACTTGAATAAAATGCCCACCCATTGTTTGGTGGTTCCATTTCAACATGCATATTTCTCAGATGTATTGAGGCTTTTTCAATGACAGTAGTTTTGTGAATAATATTTCCCCAATTTTTTGTGGGATTTCACTCATTTTAATAAAGTATATTTAGATTTTGAGTTTAAACCTCAATCTGAAGATGAAGCCCAAAAGTGGGGATGATGAAGCAGTTCCCAATGTGACAGGGAAAATTGTCAACTAGCACAGATCACTTTTTCATAGGCTTTCTTACTTGCTTGCTGTTAGTGAAAGAGCCAGCTGGAGTATACCCCACAGAAAATAAACCCCGTGCTTAGAAATGCAAGTCAGCGCTCATAATCTATTGATTTTTGTGGAAGTTAGAACTAACGATGCAGTAACCTAAGTAAAAAAACTAGCAGAAGTTAAAACCACATTTCTGTTTGACATGGAATTTCCTCCTTTTAAAATGACCAAAGGAAGTGACTTAACACCATTTGCAAGGGACTTTTCAAATACACCTTCTGTTTCAATTGAAAAAATTAGTTCATCTAAATCTTATTCACGTTTTTTAGATCTTCCACCACCACCCGACCCGCCCCCTGGTCAGGGTTTAAGGCAGCAGATAGTCCCCGGCCAGCGTGGAGGCTCGGCAGAGAGGAAAGGAAGCTCTCTTGAGAGGCAGCATGCTCCGAACATAGATGAAACAAAGAGCTCCCTGGACCGGCAAGCTAGGACGTCACTAGAGTGGCAGCGACAAACCCAGGAGTGGATAAGCTCTGCAGACCGCCAAGAGGATTTCAGGAAAGCCCAACACAAACAAGCCTTCGGATCAGGTGTGTGTGTGCTGCACCAGCCAAGGCAATGCAGACAGCTCCTTGACACTGCTCAGCTGAGGGTTTCTGTACCTGACAGGAGTCTAGGCTCACCTCATGCCCCTCTGTGCCAGCACTGGCAAGGCTCAGGCTGGAAAATAAGAAAAGGCAAAGTGAGATGAGAGCACGTAGTCCAAGGATTTTTCACTCCTGCAACAATGAAATCTCATGAGCACCTGACTCGGTGCATTCTTTACAGCGTTCTGGCAATTAGTAATGTTTTCAATAGGAGCAGTGGAAAAAATAGAAACAATTTCAGGCAGGCAGAGAAGGAGAAACAGATTTGTAGAGTATTTTCTGTTAGATGCATTTATCTATACACATAGGGACATGTTTTCTACTTCTTGCAGCCTGTTTCTAAATTGGCAACGGTTGTTTTTGCATACCTGCAAGAGGGCTGATCCTTCTGAGCTACTGACATTCCTTCAAGCAGTATTTAAAACACTCCTCTATTTATTCATGGATATGACCAAGTAACGTTCATCTCTAAGGCCTAGCAAGATGACAGTGGAGGTTTTCACCTTTATACAGGACCTGTTCATTGCTGAGTGCTTGACTTTATTTCCTAAATGGGTTTCAAGTCTGAAAACGGTGCAGGAGGTGATGCTGAGCTGAAGCTGGAGTTCTGTAATACTTGCAGATTCCTTATCTCAGCCTGACCTCAAGGAAAAGCTCCTGTTTCAGCTTTTACCCTCATACTAGGGTATTTTCTTTAACCTACTAATCACATGATATCCCAGTGGTGATTAGTGATACAAGAGGACAAGTAAGAAGATTAAAACAAGCAACAAAAGGATACGAGACATGATGCTTTTGTAGGGCTACACTGTTTTTTCAAATATGCCTGTAGCTTCCAAAGTAACACTAGGGGTACTCATCTTCATCTTTATTCTACTATTAATGCTCCTTGTTAAGCTGGCACACTAATACCAATGACATCCTAAAAAAAAAATAGTAATATGCAGGCAAACCTGTCATGGGGGTGGGATTTACCTACGAAGTATTTCTACCCATATTTAAAATATAAGTATTTTAAATAAAATTTGTATTTTAAAATATAGCAATAATGGTACCACTAAACCCCTGAACATTTCAGCTGCTTAAACAAGTGAGCTCATGTTGTGAAATTATGATGTGAAGTCGAGGTTTAAAAATAGTGTGTGAAATTCATGCTATTTGGTGAAATGGCAATTTTAATTGCAATGTACAAGATGTACGAACACATAGAAAATAGCTTGGATATACTTTATACATCTCATTTCTTTGTAAATTATTGTTAAGGATGTTTCTCTGACCTGGTTGGCAAGAAAACTCCTCCTTTTTATCTGCCTCATAAGCGTGCAAATAGAAGTTGTCTGTTATTCTGTGATACATTGAAGGTACACAGTAGTAAAATTCCCATCTGCAGGACTTGCATTTATCTGTCCTTAAATAAAAAGAGCCTGATCTTGACACTCCCAGTGCATACACAAGCATTGAATTTAGGGCTGAATTGATTACAGGTATCTTGTTCTTGTCAAATTCAGGATGACCAGAGCTATTGTGTATCCTTTGTGCATGACAGAGGGTTCCCTTAGGAGAAATAATGCTTTTACCCATCTGAGGGGTTCATGAACTTGTGGACATGGTGGGCCAGAGCTTCATGTCTGTCTGTCTGTCTGCCTTCTCATCCCAGCTTCTTGTGCTATAGCTTCCCTGCTCTGTGTTCTTTTCTCTGATAGATTTTGAAAAAGTTACTCTTGTGTGTGTTCTTGTTTACATTGCTAAATTTGGGGGTTTAATGATATTAATTGTGCTTCTTAATGACAAAGATCTCTGGAAATTTATCCTGCCCTACTTTTCAACATATTATAACGTGAGTGTCTCATTTATCTTGCTATCAGCTTGCAGAAAATAGCTATTTGCAGCATAGAGGGCTTCATTCAGATATGACCATGCTGTGAGTGAAAGTTTCAAAGCAAGACCTTTGGTTTGCAGTTGAATAGAATAAAAATACCTGATTCTGGGAACTGTGTTTCCACTGATTGCTTTCAGTATAAACAAGATCATTGCATTCCTGCCAGTGCCTTCATTGTGGAACCGCCGTTATGGCACATCAAATATGACATTCTCAGCTACCTCTCTAAAGAAAGTAGTGCCTAGATCAAGTTACAGTAGTTTTGATAATGTTAAAAGCCTTTGGCTTATCTTATGGGGTATAGGAACATTGATACATATGTATATCCTGATTTCATAGTGGCTAGAATTATATCTTCAAATTAAAGGCTCAGTATTTCAAAGAGAAAGGCATTGGCAAAGCCTCCCAATATTCTTTGCTAGGCTAGGGCACAGGGCACTGTTCTGAGTGTTTAATAAATATGAGACCATTCAAAGGACTTAAAGACGCCTACCTTTCATGTGCTCGAATGTTGTGGAAAACTGTCTTTATTTAATGTCACAATTGCTTATTTTACGGATTGTGTTTATTTCTGAAGGCACAAAAGATAATTTAACATACCATATGCTCTATAATGATAATGCACTTTGTATTTATTCAAGGTTGTTTTCTCGCAATATTTCATTGAACCCAAAGGAGGCCTTATCCTGAGTCCACAAACTAGAAAAACAAATCAACTGACCATATATGTCATTTTCAAACTCTTTTGCAATGCTAGTGACTTTTTTTCTCATCCTTTAAAAGTGTGTCCAGCTTTCTGCTAAACTGATTTATGCTGCTTGCTTTATTGCTGCCTTAATGCAAGCTGTTCCATATTTTAGACAGCCTTTTGGAAACCAAGTTTGCATCTGATTCGTTTGCTTAGGCTTGATATATAAAGAACAGGTAATATAACTTAGGGGCCTATGGCTCTTAAATGCCATTTTACTGTGTCTTTTAAATATTTCTATATATTTCAGCAAGAACAGCACACAGTTATAGCACAAAACACCAATAACGCCCCTATGACCTGCAGTGCAAATATTCTGGTCTCTTGCACAGGGCCAGAGGGAGATACTTGGGCTGAGAATAAAATCATCAGCCTGCCCTTTTCTGCAACAACTTTACCTTACAATTGGGTTCTGTTCAATAGCAGATCAGATGAGGAATTCCCATGCCCTACTCACTTGTGGTGGTAGACACAAAGAATGAAATCCCTTGTGCCTCTGCTGCACCTTTGCAAAGATTCCATGATTGTGAATGGAAGCATTTTTATCTCCTCTTTCTTTCCAGCCATCCCCACCTACATTTTCTCCCGTGTTACTGCCCTCTGTCAAACAATTTCTGTTTCCCCTCATCAGGTATTTTATGAGCGAAGGCAATGTGAAAAGCAAAATAAAGAAACCCCTCTCAGTCCATATTCCCTTTAAAAAATGTAAGATTCAGGCAGGAGATATTCCACTGATTTCAGATGGGACAATTCCTGTGACTGAGGTTAAGCACGTATATTCATATTCTTTCTTGAATCAAACTATATTTAGCTAGGTCTCTTTCTTCAGCTTATGAGAAAGCAAAAGTGGATCATACACAGCAAAGAAATAAATTAGTGTTTCTATTTCAGTGTTAAATCAGTGCTGCTGTTTTGCTTCTTAAGTTAGGATTATCAGTATCTCCTGGATATTCTAATCAGATGTGATGGCTTGTTTTGCTTCATGCTATATGAAGACATACAGTCATATGCTTTATTGGTGTTAATCTTGCTCTCATGAGCAGTTGTTTATTTCAGGTCTTCACAGAGGAAGAATCCAAGTGAGCAAAAATAAGCCTTTTGCTTATAATGGTACATGAAACAAGCTTCAAGAAGATTTACTCATCCCAAATATTACAACTACTAATACTATGTATAATATATTTTCCACTGTAATTCACAACCAGTTAAAAAAATCTTCAGTGTACTTTGCATTATTAGAAATTACTGACCTGCTGGAATCTAATTAAATTAGCTGATATTCTAGTTCTTTATCTAAATTGATTGAGGTTACCATAATTTAAGCTAAAGAAAAGGAAAAAGCACATTCATATAGGCTCAAAGCAAAAATCCAATCATAGCTCCATTGTTTTGGAAATTGTATGTGCATCAATTTTTATTAAAATACCTATGATTCATAATCTATTACTTTGTAATAAATCTAGACTTTTTATAATTCATACAAACTAACTTAAGAGTTTACGTGAAAGCAAGATTAAGTTCATACTGATTTCTTTGTATGTGAAATACAATACTGAGTTGTGTATTCTTTTAGGTAAAAGTGCCATGCTATAAAGCAAGACAAGATATCTGAGGGCAGGAATCAATATGATGTCCATAAAAGAATAGCTTGTTTATTGCTATTCATTGGAATTTATTCTGGTTTGTTTTCTTTTCTAGAAGAGGCACTCGTACCATATAGTAAACCCAACTTCCCATCCCCTGGCGGCCACAGCTCTTCAGGAACAGCTTCTTCTAAAGGATCGACCGGACCTAGAAAAGGTGAAGTCTTGCGAGGAGGTCACCAACGCAATGCCAGTGACCTTCTCGATGTAGGCTATGTGGGATCAAACAGTCAAGGACAGTTTACTGGTGAATTATGTAAGTTTATCTCTAGCTACAGTTAAAACTCACAAATAGGCAAAAAGAGAATAGTTATAAATCTGCTGTGAAGAGAGGAGGAAGTTGAGTGTGGTTATCAGATTAAAATTTACACAGAACTTTTTGTGGTGTTTGTGGTGACAAACAAATGGAGTTCTGTTCTTGGGTTAGATTATTTCGAATCTGTGTAAGCCAAGCATTACCTACATGGTACACTTTCTAGTGTGTAATGCTAGTGTAACTCTGGGAAAATTGAAAAGAAATTCTAGTAACTGAGAATTTTGGTGTCAAAGTGTAGTATGCTTTTCTTTGGCAGTTTTTCTCAGAGGAGTGAGAGTGTTGATTTTGCCACACATGGTGGCAAGCTTGTGATGCTTCCTCCATGAGCGGTATTCTGATCTTTTGGGCCTTAGATGGAGGTCCTGTTTTTTAAACACTCTAGGCTCAGTTTTCCAGGTGTTTATCCCTACACTTTCTTTAACTTCCCAGGGCAGGGGAATTATTTTCCAAACTTTTTTTCTGTTGTCATTCAATATCTGTTAAACCCTGTATAAAGCTACGTTAATGCTGTGAATGCAATGGCAGTACCAGATGCCAAATGTTTGACTCTACTATTTGAAGTAGCACTCACACACCCCAGCTAGCTCAGGCATACTGGCATGTTTATTAGTAAAAGCAATGTAGCTATTGACATGTCTGCTCCTTATCTGCTGAAGTCAAACCCTCAGTACTTTCTGACAGTTACTGCCCAGTAGCTCATAAGAGAGATAATGGTGATTCCCCAAGCCCTGAAGGTGGTGTCTCAGATACTGTTTTGGTAAGTGCTGAATGTTAGCATCCATGGCTTTTCATCTTAGAAGCAATTAGCTCTCTTCTCACAACCTAATGAATATTCATCCTGTGCTGCAGTAGTATTGCCATAGGCTTTGTTTTTTGTTGTTTGGTTTTGTTTGTTAGCTTTGTTTTTCTTTTTTTTTTTCCTCCTCATTACAACCTCTTTCTCTCTCTTTGTTTCTTTCTATAGAGTAGTTGAGAAGACACATTGCAAGCTGCTCTGATGGACCATCAGGTCTGAACTCATGGAAGTGATGACACTAAACAGTGCAATGAACATTTTCTTTATTTATGTACTATTAAAAGAACTGTAAATGCAATGTAAAGACACACAGCCACGCATATCCCACAGATATTTTACTTGTGTTCTTCTCTTTAATACACCATCCACCTTAAACTATTCCTTGTCAGGAGTATATAAAAAAAGAAAGGAAAAAAAAAAAATCACCCTCCAGGATGAAAAAATTTCCTTCTGTATATAATTTCTTTTGTTGCATTGCTATGCAAGCTCACCTTCTTTTTAGCTATGTTCATATTCATGTCTGTTTTTACTGGTCTGTTGTACTATATGTGAATTAATAGGCTGTGGTGCCATATATTAACTTTTAATTGTGTAACTTTTATGTTTAAAGTTTGCACTGCAATTTTATTTGGTGATAAGCACAAAACTCTACTCCTCATGACATGAAGAAGAAAAAAAGACTGAATGTTTGAAGAAGGTTTACGTAATGTAAACTACTTTGGATAATCTGGATATAAAGCAGTATGTTAGGTGGGTTTCCATTGGGGTGTAGAAATGAGAAAGTGACAGGCAAAACTGATGTCAGTGGAGACATCAGAGACAGATTTAAATCTTTTAAAAGCAAGCAACATAGTTGCTCTTCTTATTTAAGAAGGGGTCAGAAGTTGGAAGTGTGAGATTAAAGAGTGAATATGAAAATAAAAGGTAGCATGAGATGGCCTAGACCCTTTCACTAGAATGATGCCCTTAGTATCTGTTTTTAGCCATCCCATGCCACTAAGTGAAAGGAAACAAAACCAAACGTTGCTACAAACAAAAGAACTTAAGGTGTTTCACTAAAGCTGTTTTTATACTGCAGTTTTAAAGAATTATTACCATTAATTTCTCCAACCCAAAATATAAACAGAAATTTCCCAGGAGAAACAAACAGTATAAACTCAAGGAATACGTAGTAAGTAGTTAAGGATGCAATTTATTATGAAGACATATTCAGGCTGCTTCCAAAAAAATTGAAGTGTCAGAGTATCTTATTTCATCTTTCCAATACATGTACAGTACCATAGAGGATAGAGCTGCACCACTGAAATTCATGACATTAATTGTTTTAATGCAGTCTAAACAATCCTTTGTATTCTGTTACCTGAAGTCTGCAAAAGCTGAAGCTGGATCCACTAAATTCACAGTAAAATGTTTAGAGTTTAGAAGGAAAGCAACAGTCAAATTATTTTTGGCTTGTATTTAAGTACATTCCTGGCAATACAGTACATCCAAAAAGTCAGGTATAAGCAAAGAAAATCTTTGACCTGTGTTTTAGTGAGTGGCTTCAAACCCTACTATGATGAGGAAATAATGCATGTTTATACACTTTTTGAATAAAACAGACTCTGTAAGTGGACATTAATGACAGCATCCTGTCTCTTCATTAATTTTCATGACTTTGTCCAAATCTTCTGTACCTCTCAAATCTCAATGAGTCAATTGTCAAGCTTTTCTTAGAATATTGTATGTGGATAGTCCCCTCATTTGATGCTTAATTTAAATATTGCATCTTCCAGCTTATTTCAGTTAGTTATCTGTCCATGAACACAAGTTTCCATTTGAATACCCTTTTCCTATAACCAGTCTATGTTGTTTTATATATTGCCTTGGAGCTCACCAGTATTAAGAACACTTTTAGTAATGAAAGAATTTTAGAAAAGTAAATTACAATGCTAAATATGTGTTGCTTTTCATTTCATTAACTTGTTCCATGATAAGATAAAACACTACAGCCATCAACTATAACTCAGCACTATTGAATATTAACAATACTAGTTAACTTCCTTAAGGTCAAGACTGTTATTTAGCAGGTTACAAACCAAAAAATGTTGAGAAAAAAAAATGTATGCATTTATATATGTGACCAATGAATATGTCATTTTACTTCTTGTTAAAATATTGTAGTGAAAACCATTGCTTAAAAATGTGCAAAAATGATCTACAAAGATAAAGAAGGCATCATATTTACGTATGGATTTTTTTTCTTTTGGTATTATCATATGAAACAAAGATTATTCAGGGTACAATTCAAATTTAATACTGTGGAAAACATTTAACTCGGTCATTGATAGATTTTTTTTTTTGCGTTTAACTCAAAAGCTTGTGCTGAGCTTTGGTGGAACACCTTACTCACTATATTCTGGTCAAAATTCAGTATCATTAGATTTTGATAAAGCCATCCCAATTACTTTTGAATACGTGTTTTATCTCTTCCACTGGAAAGTAAATGTGTGTCAGTATTAAAGCTGTGCGGTACCATGATATTCACTAACTTGTCCATCTGCTTCTGTACATTTTTGTTCATTAATAAGTTGCTTACAATATTACATAAGGTGGTGTTGTGTATCGCAAAGTGTCTCCATTATCTTACAGGTGATGTCTCTTCTCTCTCTTTCTCTCTCTTTTCTATACAGTGTACTTCCAATGAACCACAGTACATATTTTTTAAAATATGCCATTTAATTTACTATTTTGAAAGAAGTATTCTTCTTTTTTTAAAAGAACCGAAAACATTTATTGTGAATAATGTGTTTAAAGAAAAGGGATGTTGTGGCAGCACTTAGAATTGTTTTTCAATTTGTTTTTTTTTAAAAAAACCTGTTTATTGGCTACAGTTCGTTCAAAAAAAGTATGACCTCTTAATGTGTTTCATTGGTATTGTTAGTGCAGCGGAGTTTTAATTGGCATAAAAAGTTGGTTAATAGTACTGTTGAAGTGTGTATTGTATATTTACTGGGGAAAAAATAAAACATATTCACATTTCAAATCTATGTTAAAAGACCTTGAGTAAGGAGTCAATATGTGAAAACCCAAACTGGGAAAATCAGGCAATATAACATAGACTGAGCTATAATCATCACTGTCCACTTACAGGTAATGAGGAACATTCTATACGCTGGTTTTTGAACCAAGTTAAGACCTATCTATAAATAGGCCAGTGGTAAACATTGCCTGTCACAGGGATTTCTGTTTAAGGCCCTGTCTATACTGGGAATAGTTGTACCAATATAATTGCATTGGTACAGCTATTCTAGCGACACGTCTTCTGTTTGTAGACATGCTATCTCAATGTACAGTAAGGGCAGCAAGTGCATAGCTTACTTACTTAAAGCGCATAAACCAGTGGATATGTAAAACCTATGTTCAGCAGGTCTGAACCCTTGAACTTGGTGTTTTGTACTGGTGGAGCTACTGCCAACCTAGTACAGAATATCCTCAGAACATATAGACAGATGCTAGGTCAATTTTTCTCAATCTTTGCATTGAATATATGCTCAATTTTAACTGCAGGAGGGGTGAAGGACTGAATAATAAATTGTTCCATGTGCTTCAGTGGTGTATTGCTGTATGGGCAGCCATTTCAGTGATGCAAACAACACACATTTCTTTTTTGTTATTTATTATTTCTCAAGTCCTTATGCAAGTCATTAAACCTTTTGAATAACTTCTGGCTGTCACCCAACAGGGTCTTGTTGGGTGACAGAAAATACAACAGAAACACTGTAAACACTCTTTTTTTGGGAAAGGAACAAAAGAAAAGGAGTATGGAATGGTTTGATACTGATTTAGCTATATGCTGGTTTGTACTTGCTTCAGTCCATGCATTGCCAGCCAGGAGAAAATGTGTGTTGCTAAGGCTGAGGAGTAGTCCTCACAACTGACAGAGGAAAGGTAATTGGGATAGGGGAGATTCTGGCAGGGACTTTTTGACAATAATGCAGGTAGCTCCTTTGTCTTTTCTATGATTTATGTAGTTTGGGATTTTTATGATTAATGGCTTCGTGGAAATTTAGCAGGGGAACTAGAAGAAAAAAAAAATTAGCCTTTTTTTTGTAAAGAATGAGGGGAACTTTTTTGGCTAAGGGGAGGATTTCTTAATTTTATTTTTACTTTTTTTAACACGCTTTGTGTTCCATCCATCTGGAACACATTAGCAACAAATAAATTATTCTTGAAAATCATATGGGCAATGGGCAGTTCATTTAGGAGGTACATTGAAATAGTAGGAAAGGTGGCAAAGACTAATACTAAAAAAAGGGACATAACACACTGCCTTAGAATCTGCTAAGTCCACTAGTTTCACATGTAATTCCAAACTGTCGATAATACATATAAGCTTCATTGCTTTTAGTTTCCAAGCCAAAATAAAGGATCTGAAGTCCGTAGGAAGCCTAGGTCCTCAGAACACTAACTCTGGTGCTTTATTTTAAATGTGTGGTTAATCCAAGCCTGTGGGACTGCAGTTTTGGTCAGGGTGTATGAGCCCTCAGCCCTGGCTGCTCATGCCCCAGCAGTCTCCAGCTGGGAAGCACATGTGGCTTCAGGCTCAGCAGATTTCAGTGGATCCCTTTGCTAGGTATCTTGTCAGGCTTCAAGTATGTAGAGGCAGGGTACTTCGCAGAGGATGGAGTTTTTGAAGGCAGGGTATGTCTCCAATGAGTTAGGCACTGTGGCAGTTCACACTACGACCACTTAGGCAGACAGGTTTCATGTTTTGGGACCACTTTTCCCAGTCCATGCCTCCAAGCTGTCTTGCTATGGTCTGTGTACTCAATGCTACTTGCTATCTTATGGATCTGGGGTGCCTGGCATAGAACAGGGGTACCAGACAGGAAGAGGCATAGTGATGCGGGGAGGCAAGTAATGCTCTGCATGCTTTGAGTGGCTGAGCATATACCCTATTACAATAGTTAGGAGGGGACTAGGGAACACAATAGAGCAGTGGTCCCAAACACCTGCTCTGCTATTTTTAGCTGGTTCTCTCCTCTTGTTTCAGGCTGACCTCTTGCCCAGCTAACCACTTCACCCAAAATAACAAGTGTGACTTGGAGACATCTCATAGGACCCAGAGATGTAGGGCCTTGCTTGCATGCTATGAATGTGGACTGGGCATTTGGGGAGAGCTAGCTCTTAGCTCTAGCAGTGACATGAGGACTAGACTGCTTTCTAGCCTGCCTTTGTTTAACTGTCCAGCTACATGAAGGAAGACCCCAGCAGAAAACATGTTTCTAGAGCACTCCTTACTGTTGGTGCATCTGTGCTCGCATATGAGTGCTCATTCAGTCTGTTGTAGACCACCCTGAGTTCTGCACTGGCTTCTCACCAGATGCTGAGGACTGAAATGGCTTACATTGACAATTGGGCAGGTGTGCTTGTTTGTCTTTCCGCAGCAGAATGAAAACCTCCAAAACAGCAGACCACCAAAGCCCCAAACCTGTCAAACACAATTCGTTTCAAAGCAATCCTCAAATATTCTAAAAAACAAAGCATTTCAAAAACATATTTGAGGATTTTTTTTTTATTCTGTTTCGTTTTTTTCAGTCGTAGCTACCATTGAAATGATCTATTTATTTTTTCAGTGCTGGGGGGGGGGGGGGG
>JASSUY010020769.1:0-61192 GCA_032466535.1 Forpus xanthops
TGTGAATGCTCCATTGCTGGTGGTGTTCAAGGCCAGGTTGGACATAGCCTTGGGTGGCATGGTTTAGTGTGAGGTGTTCCTGCACATGGCAGGGGAATTGGAACTAGATGATCTTAAGGTCCTTTCCAACCCTAACTATTCTATGATCCTATTGTAACAACTCAAGAGGAATTTAGACCAGATAACTTGGGCTCTTCTATATCCACTGAACTTCGTAATGTTATGAGAATTAAATAGGCAATATTATAGTCTCTATGATTTCTGTTTAACTAGGCTAATTTAAGGGAAGGGTGGTTGTTATGGTAAAAACTACATTAATCACACAATATGTTTTCATAACTAGGGTATTGAGAAACTCTGAAGTCTACAACCACATTTTGAAGAAACAAACATTTTGGCAAATTAGAAGACAGCACCACAATTCTGAAGTACCTTGGATTGACCTCAACCAAACTTTTGTTAGCATTACTTCTAATTTGTTCAATAAGACTGAGATGGAAGACTAAAAGACATTTTCAGAATGTTATTCTATCATTTGTTTTAAAAATCCATGTGTTTACAAGCTATTTGTTTATTTCAAGATCCACTGTGTTAAGCTTTAGCAGTACTTGATACAATTAAGCTTACACTCAATTTTAAGTATGGTTTTTTTATAACTTTTAAAAATTGTTAACATTGTGCTGTTTGTTTAACTCTTGAATTTGGTGAAGAAACTATCAAAAATATTGGTGCCAAGTACCATATTAATTATTTTACTTATGTCTGTTTTTATTTAACGGATAGAATAAGTATTACCGTGAACTTCTTGTTGCAGTTATTTAAAGTTGTCTTCCTTTGACACGAATACTGAGATACTTTGCTTGCAATAAATGGTAGTGCTTCTGATTCAGGTGTATTCAAAGAAGGAGCATAGCCTTGTTCCTAACAAGAAAAAAAAAAACGAGGGGAAATGATGGTGACACACCAGTCAAACACCTTCAAATATTACAATAATACTTTTCACTAGCCCAGAATATGTACTTTTAAAGAAGAGGCAAGAGAATAATACTGCTCCTACTATCTTCCCATGAAAAACATTCAATTTCACATCGGCTGCACAGACAATACCATTTTTTCTAGTGATTATTGGGATTTTTCATTTTCTGCAGTAAGTTCTTGCAGGGAGATTTCAAAGGTATTGTCATTTAAAAAAAAAAAAAAAGAAAAAAAAAGCCTCTCTAAATGACAAATATCTCTACATATTATTGAAGTTAGATTGAAAAACTACAGAACTTCAAGAGTGGATAAGCTTGAAAGAACAGAATTTTCCTGGAACACACTAGATTGTTCAATATAGTATCAAGGGGGAGAGGAGTGGGAAGAGAGAGAGAGATGCTCAAATCTCAAATAATTGACTTTTGCGATCTGTAGCCAAATTCTGTAGTGAAGGAAAAATGTTTACATGACTTCAAAATTCACTTCTCTCTCCCTCTCCAGATAAAATGAAAGAAAATATTTTTTGTTTGGATTTAATTCATTAAATTTTGGGGTCATTGTAAAGCGAAGGAGACATTTACAAACAGCCATAGAAGAGTCACCTTAATGCCTTTTCCCAACAGTCAGCATTCACTTTATGATGTGGTTTCTCACTCAGCCCCTTCAGTACAAGCTTGATCCAATTTAGGTGGATCACTGAGCCAGGAAAAGGAGCCAGGTGCCAAATCTTACATGGCAATTTTCTACACCCAGGCTACCTACATTTGCATTTGCTTTTTGTCTAATTTTGATGCAAAACTGATCAAGTACCCCAGTAGGGTGGGAAGGGAATTCTCTTGAAAGGTAAGATACGTAGTCATACCCTCATTGGCACGAGAGCATGAGACTTCAACATCCTCAACAGCAACTGGAAAAAGACAATCTAGCACCAGCTTTTCTACCACTTTATATGCCCACTCATTTAATTCCTTTGGTTTCATTAAAAATGTCCAAATATGAAATACTTTGGATATGCTGAAAACGTTCTCAGTGTTTCTGTGTATTGTTTGCTCTTTGTCATTTTGTCTGAAGACATTTGGCAGATCTGTCAAAAGCATATTGCATTGCACTATCCAAAAGCCACAGGGAAATGGTTCAACAAAAATACCACAAAGATACACAAGGGAACTTTTTACCCCAATAATGGCATGTTGAGTCCTTTCTCTTCTAAACACATGCAGACATAAAGCTAGCATCTGTGATAGACAAACATAAATATGTGTATGCCTCCACACACATACACAGAGCCCACATATAATTTCATGATAAATTACATCTGTATTTGATGCAGAATAGTTAAAAAACAGTTTTCACACACATACAAAAGAGGCATTTGCTTGCACACCTGAAGGAGCAGCAAATCATATAGCAGTTTTTATAGCATACACTGAAAGGAATGAAGCTATTTTATGTGTAAGACCATTCTTGGGAGTAACTGAAATGGGTTTCAGCCAGGATCAACGGCACAACTCATCCATTTCACACACATCCATGATTTATACTTTAAAATTGATTCTAAAATCATATAAATGATGATTGATTACAGCTGGAACATGTCCAGAGAAGGGCAACAGAGCTGGTGAAGGGTCTGGAGAGTAAGTCTCATGAGGAACAGCTGAGGGAACTGGGGTTGTTTAGCAGGGAGAACAGAAGGTTCAGGGGGAATCTTGTCACTCCCTGCAACTACCTGAAAGAAGACTGCAGTGAGGTGTGCGGGTCAGTCTCTTCTCCTAAGTAACAAGGGATAGGACAAGAGATAATGGCCTCAAGCTGTGCCAAGGGACAAGCTCCCCAGGGAAGTGGTAGAATTACTGTCCCTGAAAGTATTCAAAACAAAACCCATGTAGATGAAACACTCAGTGGTATGATTTAGTGGTGGCCTTGGCAGTCCTGAGGTAATGGTTGGACTCGATAATCTTAAAGGTCTTTTCCAACCTAGTTGATTCTACAATTCTGACATAACACTTGAAATTATAGTGCCAGATGCAAAAACTCTGAACAAACAGACTGTTACTGAATAGAATATATAATAAGCTATTATCTTCATTAGGACATAGACACACAAAGAACAGGAGTCTTACATGTAGCATTACTTAGCATTGTAGATGAGAGCAAAATTAACACAGAAACTCTGCACTTAAAAGGGTGACAAACTGGCACATAAACATCCTGTCTCTGCGCTATCAAAGATACTTGAGTATTTCTTAATCAATAATAGTTATTCTTTTAAATAACAGTACTTGATTACATATAACAAAAGAAGAAACTTCAGCTAGAAAACAATAGCAAAATCATCTAACAAACAGTAACTACAATAGTCTGATTTTTTAAGGAATATTACAATGCCTGCATGAGAACTACAGACACGACCTTCTATCATCATCAGAATCAAAGAACAAGATTGACATTACTGTGGGAAGACCAGATGGGATAAAATCATTTGTACAGATTATGGGACAAACCTAAAGTCTCATCCAGTAGCAATTACACTGTAGAACAAGCAATCCTGGAAACTCACACTACCTCAGAATAATTTGTAGCACTGGAAAGAAATAACTATGGATATGAGAAAACCATAAGCATTACAATTTTATTTTTTTATTTTTTTAGATAGCTCCAGTACATTAAAATGAAATTACAGTACACTGAAAAGAAGCAACCACTGAAAAGTATCCAAATGTGTAGACTACTTAATTCTGGAGCTAGTCAGAGTTTGTAGCGCATATGAAGGCTGCAGTAACAATGAATGTCACTGCCACTCCTTCCCAGTGACATTTTCCACACAGTATAAGCAGAAAAATCGGCCTGTACCACTAGCATTAGCTTGTACAGCATAAAGGCTTAGGTGCAGAATTAATCTTGTAGGGGACTACTTTGCTCTTTGTCAATCTATTCTTCTAATACAAAGACAAAGAAACATAATGACATAGGGAAATAACAGAGAATATGGAGCAGCAGTGAATAAAGTGTGCAGATACTAGAGCCTGTGTTGGGCCACATTATTCCACAGCCACCAGCTTTGTGAAGTCTGGACAGCACTGATCAAATACTAAAGTCTGCAGATATCCACTATTTTATGAAGAGGAGGCAGCCAGTTTATAAGTTTCATTTTATTTTCTGGGAAAATGACTGTTAGTATGAAGAATTTCTTCCACTAGTTACAGCATCTCTCACAAGGAAACAGAGCAAGACCCTCTGGAAGATGTTACATATCTGTTGCCTGTCATGTTATATGGCAAAGGATCAAAAGATGCACTACTTCCTTTTCCTAATATGAAAAGGAAATAAAAATATTTCCCTTTCTAAAAAAATAAGTAACAGTTTTCGGGGTCTGACTGAGGAAAAGGGGAAGATATGCAGTCACAACAGAGTTCCTAAGGCTGCTCTGCTTGCCCACCCACTTATGGTTGTCTTGATTTCTTTTTACCCCTCTGAAAGCTTCCCCTCCGCCTCTTTCTTTTTATTACCCAGGGAACAGCACTCCTTTCTAGCATGTGAGGATGCCCTTGCGTACATATTAATGTCCATGTCCTGTTATCATAAAAATGTCCATCTGCTTGTAGTGGGAATGGTGTCTCTGGACAAAGGTATTCCCAGGGAAGTTGTAAATTCTCCATCTCTGGTGGTGTTCAAGGCCGGGTTGGACAGAGCCTTGGGTGGCATGATTTAGTGTGAGGTATCCCTGCCCATGGCAGGGGGGTTGGAACTAGATGATCTTAAGATCCTTTCCAACCCTAACTATTCTATGATTCTACCAGAGGTTTGAATTTCCCTTTAAAGCAGATGTTTGGCTACCGCTCTTTCATAGCCTATTAAATTAAATGATAGCTATTAACTGTAAAAGTCAACTGTTACAGAAAGAATTCAGACCATATTTGATTTGGTCACCCAACCTTTTACACTCTATAAATCACTACCATCAGAGCATCTCTCAGATCACTTGCAAAGACAGGAAGATGTACTTTAGTGACAACTGCAATTAGTATATCAACTAATGGCCTGTGACTCTGACTTTATTCCCCTTGTTTTGCATGGAGAAGGACATTTCTTTTTAGTACAAATGTCCTGAATGAAGAATGACCTTCTAAACAGGCTACTGTAAGATCTCAAATATGAAATCTTGCTGCTATTAATAGGAATTGTATCACTAACGTACATGTAGACAAGATTTCACCCAAAACATTCACGAACCTCAATCCGCTGCTTTTACCTCAAAGCCTTCAAATGTAGCCTGAGTTCAAAGTTTGCTAATTCACTTTCATTTCACATTTTACAAGTCTGACATAATGGACCAAATTTGTCTTCAGTGAAGCTCCAATTAAATTACATTATGCATGAGTTTGGTCTAGTCCTTAAGAAGAAAATTAACCTTTAATTCAATCCATGCTCACTTTTCAAGTCATGAAAAAAAAAAAAAAGGGAAAAAATCATGGTGACATTGCAACAATAAAATTCTTTTTAAATTTGCTCAACTTCTAAAATCCTCTCTCTTTTCTTCCTTATTTGCTTTACAAAAATGTTTATTACTTTAGAGTCACTACACAATTAAGACTAGTCTTAACTATAAGCTTTAAAGTTAATAGCATAGCTGTCCCTGGCTTGCTTATTGCACTCTATATTTATGTCGTGGTTTAAGCCGTAAATCATGCAGCCCTCTCTCTCACTCCCCTCCCTTCCTTCCCCCCCCACTTCGAAGGGAGGGGAATGGGGAGAAGAATCAAAAGAAGGTAACTCCCATGGATTGAGATAAGAACAGTTTAGTAACTAAGGTGTAACACAAACTACTGCTGCTACCACCAATAGTAATAATGACCAGGGAAATACAAGGGAAGAGGATATAATTGCACCCCACCCGATGACTGAGCTGTGAACTGCTCTCTTCCAGGTTCCTGCCCCCAGTTTTTCCACCCTGGGAATCAGGTACCATGGTGTGGAATACCTCTTTGGTCAGTTTGGGTCAGGTGTCCTGTCTCTGTTTCCTCCCAGCTTCCCCTCCTCCCTGGAAGAGCAGGAGGCTCAGAAAGTTCTTGGTCAGACTAAAACATTCTAAGCTGCAACTATAAACATTGGTGTTATCAGCACTGTTCCCAGGCCAAAAGTAGAAAACACAGAACTGTATCTGGTACTACGAAGGAGAAAAATGACTGCTACTGCTGAGCCCATGACAATTTATTAGCATGAAAACTTTATGTTTCAATAAGAACAGAAATTCCTACTTGCAGAGCCAGTCTCAAAGCATAATAATGATCTCCTGACAGTGCTGCTACCGTTTTCAGAAGTTTCTGCTCCAGCAGTATTCAAAAATGATTTTTATATATAAAAGAAAACCAAAGAAGTGACCTTCTCATTGATTTCTTTTCTTTTTCCCTCTTCTTTTTTTTTTTTTAAATAAGTTTCGACATTTTTGAGAAGTATTTTGGAGAGAGACAAAGGCATTTTTTGCTTTGGAAAAAAAGTAAATCTATTAAAAGATATTTTCTGAGATATCTGAATCTATAGATCTTCACATACTGCTGGAATTAATAATGTCCATAAAGGGTAATTCAGTTTACTTTTAATGCTGATGTGAAAATCTACAAAACTCTTGGGATTTTGCTCACGTTTTAGGTCTATTTCTTGTTTAGGGAACTTCTTTGCATTCTGAGTAGCTACATTTTTATGATCTGTTTGCCTGCGAGACTACATAATGCAGTAGTTACAAGATTGTCAGGTTTTGCTTTGCATCAATTTCTTCAGTCTATTCTCCCTCCAGCAGATTCACTGAAAATATAAATATACTAGAAAAATATTTCATTGGAAGAATTGCGAATATAAACACACATTCTGTCATGGAATTATTCTGAGTCTGAGAACGACAGCTCCATCTGGTGAATTCACTATTTCCTCCCCACCAAGTGTCATTAAACAACAATTCTTACATATAAAATCCTGAAAAATAGTTTCTGGCAATAAAAGCTGACTGAAAAAATAAATCAGGAGCTGCAGTTTTTCTTGGGGAAGGGCAGTAGTTATGAATCATCCTTAGTAATCTAAGCATCAGTATGAAGAAGCAGCAAACAGTGCAATATTGCTGTTAAATATGAAGGCATCCTCTGCCTCACAGGAAGGTACATGCCACAGATCCTGCCATTGTCCCACTGTTTATGGGTTCCCCAGTTATCATTTTGCAGTGGAGTCACAGCTCACATGGAAACCTTCAGAAATCAGCAGGAATCCCTCACTTCACAGAGCTTTAGATTAGACCTTTAATTCTCTTGATGTATGAATTAATTTCCTCACCAGCACTCATTAAATCACTGTGAGACTCAAGTGCATGCAGAACAGGGGAACAGGTTCATCCTGCTGCACTGCAGGGCTATTTCATGGCTAAGCAACACGTTATCATTGAGCTATGCACAGCACACCCAGGGATCTCTACTACACCCTCATCATTAACAGTCTCTACTGGGGGTACTGAATACCACCATTTCACACTATGCTCCAGTCTGAAAAATTAGCACATACTTTTATCAGATAGACATCAGAGGAAAACATGTCAACATCCATTCCTTCAAGGTCAAGCACCATTTACCAAATAGCCTGCCATTCACAAAATCCTTGGACTTACAACTCCCATTGAGAGATAATACAATATAATAAAACCTCTTTTTCTTAGGACAGTTTTCCTCGATGTTGCCAACCAAGATTGTAAATCCATATCCACAGACTGCAGCAGCCTTCATTTCACAGGTCCTTCAATGACTGTCATGGGTTCAGCAGTAGCAATCATATTTCTCCTTCTTGGTAGCTGGTGCAGTGCTGTGGTTTTGATTTTGGGCCTGCGAACTGCACTGATAACACCAGTGTTTTCAGTTACTGCTTGGTAACATTTTGTCTGACCAAGGGCTTTCTGAGTCCCATGCTCTGCCAGGGAGGAAAGGAAGCTGGGAGGAAGCAGAGACAGGACACCTGACCCAAACTGACCAAAAAGGTATTCCATATCACAGCACATCATGCCCAGGATGTAGAACAGAGAGCAGAGACACAGAAGGGTGGGGGTGCACTGCTTGGTTGGGCTGGGTATGGTTGGTGAGCTGTTGTATTCTTTCCTAGTATTTGCCTTGTCATTATAATTATTTGTGGTAGCAGTAGTGATTTATGTTATACCTTAGTTACTAAACTGTTCTTATCTCAACCTGTGGGAGTTGCATTCCTTAGATTCTCCTCCCCATCCCCCCAGGACTGGGGGAAGAAAGAGGGGGGAGTGAGTGAGCAAAACTGTGTGAATGTCTTAAACCACAACAATGACCCAGCAGTTAGATGATCCTTTCCAAACAGCAAAGGTTTTAATATTTTTGTATTGTTCTGAAGAGGCAAAGTATTCTATCAGAAGCCCATTAAAACACACTGCTCTCAGGGGAGCATTTACCACGATGCTAAAATATTTCTGGAAATGCCACAAGTACAACAACAGTAAGTGCTGCATTGATGGCTATTATGGATATTTCCCCTTTAATGGTACACTCACCTTTTTTTTTGTAACGTGACAGTGTAGTAACTTCACATTATCAGACACTGATATAGATGTATGGAAAGTCTTTTTCATCTATTAAAACTAAATGAATTACACATAAATTTCAGGAAAAAAGTTTTTAAAATAAGAAATGCTGTCACAACATAAGTATATATGTTTTTAGGTTAAAAAAAATAATCATACATAGTCATTCATTTTGAACGTCACTGCATTGTGAATTTTATATTTGTATTTTGTATTTTGAATTTTGTATTTGCATTATGAATTACATATTGTCACTGTATTTCAATTGTCCTCAAAGGAGCTAGTGAATGAAGTTGTTAAGCCATTGTCTATCATATTTGAAAAATCATGACAGTCAGGTGAAGTTTCCAACAACTGGAAAAAGGGAAATATAACCCCTATTTCCAAGGGGAAAATGGATGAGCCAGGGAACTACAGACCTGTCAGTCTCACCTCTGTTCCTTGCAAAATCTTGGAGCAGATACTCATGGAAGGCATGCACATGAAAAACAACAAGGTGCTTGGTGACAGAAAGTAATGTCCAGTTGGAAAATAGTAATGAGTGGTGGGACCAGTCTCGTTCAACATCTTTGTTGGTGACATGGACAGTGGGATTGAGTGCTCCCTCAGCAAGTTTGATGATGACACCAAGCTCTGTGGTTCACTTTATACGCTGGAGGGAAGGAATGTCATCCAGAGGGACCTCAACATGTTTGTGAGATGGGCTGATGCCAACGTTATGAAGCTTAACCATAATAAGTGCAAGGTCCGACACCTGTGTTGGAGCAATCCCAGGCACAGCTACAGGTTGGGCAGAGAAGAGATTCAGAGCAGCCTGGCACAGAAGGACTTGGGGGTGTAGGTCAATGAGAGAATGAACATGAGCCAGCAGTGTATGCTCACAGACCAGAAAGCCAACTGTATCCTGGGCTGCATCAAAAGGAATATGAACTGCAGGTCGAGGGAGGTGATCCTGGCCCTCTACTGTGCTCTTGTGAGACTTCACTTGGAGTATTGTGTGCAGTTCTGGTATCCTCAACATAAAAAGGACATGGAACTGTTTGAAGAAGTCCAGAGGAGGGCCACAAGGATTATCAGGGAACTGGAGCACCTCCCGTATGAAGATAGGATGAGAAAGTTGGGGCTCTTCAGTCTGGAGAAGAGAAGGCTGCATGGAGATCTCATAGCAGCTTTCCAGCATCTGAAGGGGGCCTACACAAATGCTGGAGCAGGACTCTTCATCAGGAACTATGGTGATAGGAAAAGGGGTAATGGTTTCAAACTTAAACAGGGGAAGTTTAGGTTGGATCTGAGGAAGAAGTTCTTTACTGTGAGGGTGGTGAGGCACTGGAATGGATTGCCCAAAGTGCTAAATGGTCCACCTGTGGCAGTGCTCAGGGTCAGGCTGGATGGAGCTTTGGGTGACATGGTTTAGTATAAGTTGTCCCTGCCCATGGCAAGGGGTTGGAACTAGATGATCTTAAGGTCCTTTCCAACCCTAAGTATTCTATGATTCGCACTGAAGGACCTCTCTTACCATGAGACGATACTTCATTTCCGAATCAACTGGTCTTCCCGCTTCCATGCAGGCTGTAAACCAGGAGATATCCAGTAGTTCAAATCTGGAACTATCGCCCACAGCCTGTCCTTTCAGCCAGTCCAGCACCTCTGGGTAGGAGTTGTTCTCAGCCACAATATGAGTGACAGAGTCACTGTCAAAAAGTACACAAAAAGAAATTTCCTTTTTTTTCCTGAACACAAGTGCAGAGTAGCTATTTCCACATTTACTTACCATGCACTTCCTGACAACTGTAGTATATATTCTACATTAGGATGTGGGAAGCAGTTACGTTTTCATATCACAATATATCTATTTCAGTCACCGAATCTAGTTTGAGGAAGGACTTTAGTGTGATGGCTCCTATAAATGCAGCATTTTTTTTCTTTCAACATAATTTTCCTTCTCTAAGATACTATCACGCATTTTTTTTCAACTCTGAAAATATTTGGCTTGTAGAGGCAGTACCATAATGAAAAGGCTGCTTTATGATACCCAAGAGACCTTTCCCAATATTTCTGATCAATGAATGAAAGCTTTACAACATTAAAAAGTCTGCTAACAATAATTCTTAAAGCTTTACAGCTAGTAATATCTTTCGTAAATCTAACTTTTCTGCACTTACATTAAGGTCTTTACATTTGGCATTGTCAAATATTCATGACTTAAATCTCATGAATTATGCGCTCCATCTAAAGACCACCTTCTTGTTACTAAAAGGCCAGCCTCTTATAAAACTGCTATCCTAGTTTAGTGAATGTAAAATTTACCCATCAAGTTATTGTGCGATAGATTATATGGTGTACGTTGCTAAAAATATAATAACACAAATGTTATTACACTAAACTTGAGTTGGTGTCCTCAAATAGCATTAGAAAGAAAGCCAAGATACTTCATTATTGAAAAGACACAGTTCTTCACCTTTCACAGGAAGGTAAATGACAGGGACAAAGTTTCAAGAAAAAACTTCATACACAGTAAGGATGATCTGTAAATTTCTACCTGACCTGCTGGTGTTCCTCAGCAAATTTAGAAAACAAATAACTTGGTAGAAATTCTGAGTGATTCCTAGGGCTCCCCCTCCACAGACACCCCAGAGGGGTACTGTCACCCACAAAGACAATAAATAAAGGAGCAAACTCTTCATTTTCACGAAACTTGTAGGACCTCAATATCTCCAAAATATGTGCCGAAAATAACTGGTACCAATAAATAGATTCCTAAACTTCTTAGGGGAAAGGCACAAACAAACATTGCCATTATTTCATTTAGGTTTTATAAAAATAAGCCTAGAACTGGAATAAAAATTATCCTGATGGCAGCCACCTCCATTTGTGAGCTTCCGTAACCTCCTGGTATTCCATCTGGTGACAGCCTTGTGTGTATGCAGTAAACAGACCCAGCAGATTGCTTTGCAGCTTTTCTGTAACACCTGAAGATACTAAGCCACTAACCTGTCCAAGCAGAGAGGGCAGCATTGATAGAGACAGCTGGGTAGCTAACTGTTAAAGGCAGACTACACAACCTTTCAAAGCAAAATGCATTCCAGGAGAGCAACAAAAAACTGTGACCATGATTCCTAACAATAATCACTGATTTCACTAAATTGACAAATCACAATGACAAATACTGAAGTCATCCCAGGAGAAAGTGTTATAACATAATTCTCTAATGCATTAAATCTACTATATTTTGGAAATATAAGAAATGTATTGAATGCATATTTCAGAAAGATGAAAAACATCATCTTATAGCAAAATTTTTTTTCCTCTGTGCTGTGCAACTTGTAAAATACAACCAATTAAAAAAAAAAAAACCAAAAACAAAAACAAACAAAAAAAAACTAATCATTTTAATCTGAAAACTTAAAAGCGCTGGTTAGGTGCATCTCCATGAAATGCTACTAATATTATTATTTAGCCCTGCTTGATTCGACAGTCACTAAACCATCACATCTTTAGTTGAGTAAAAAAAAATAAAATTCAGTTAAGGACACAGAACTTCTGTTTCCTGTGGTTTATTTCACTTTATATAAAATATTCATATGCAATATATTTATACCAAGCTGCAGATCTGGGAACTTTGCCATCGCTATGCTCACAGGAGCAGTTTTGTTGCTGCTGTGCACCAGTTTCCTCTGGTACCTGTACAGCTGTGCTATTTTCCTTGGCATAGAATATAACAGATTCGGCATTTCCTTTAGTATTTTAAAAAACAAAAATCAATAATTAAATAGTTTTATCCAGTAGCAACTAAGCTGAAATTAAACACAATTCCTGCCCTGTATACAAGTTACAGAAAGTCTGAAATACTAGCAGTAAACAGCTGTATGTCAAAGCATCTCAGATAAAGCCTCTACTCTGTCCTCAATGGATTGTTAATGTATGTTTCAGAACAGCCAGTTAATATTTTTTTCCCTGAGACTTCAATTAGTTTTGTATCAGACACTAATTGCCTACTTCTGTTCAATACCTGCTTGAATCTTGCTTTACAAATTATTTCATCCTCCCTTATTCCTCAGGCTTTCAAAGTTGATGGGATTGAAAATCTGTGGAAATGAGCTTTTATAAGGAGGACCCAGTTGTATACTGTCTGCATACAGATACAGAGAAACAATCAATACTAGGCTTTTTCCCAGCATTTCAGACAACATACATAATGATGTATCTTTCCAAAAACTCCAAAACTATATAACCAGCACTCATGACAAGCACTATTTGGAAGAAGGCTTCCTTCAAAATGAGTTGGGTTATTGAAAAACCAAGGGATGAATCTGCAGCTGGAGTTTATTTTCACCCTGAAATGCCACATCTGTGATATTTTATTCCTACATTTTTTTTCTCCAGTGGTCTTCTAGATTGTACCAAAATGCAAGCCAGTAACTTTGAGACTCACATCAGAGTATTACTCACAGGATTAAATATTAGAATACCAAAGATGTTCTAGAGAAATGCCCCAATACACACACACACACACACACACACACACACACACACACACATATACACATGCACATACACATACACGTACACACACACACATTTTCCCTTCCTATATTTTTAACCTTTTTCTGCATTCCAGGAATTGGCCTTTAAATTTAGATTAATCTTAATTTGACTTCAAGGGGAAAGTAAACAACAGCTTATTTAAATCAGCTGAAGACATGACTCATTGATTCCATTGAGACTATACAGATACATAGAAACATATCCCATGAAAAATGTTTGCACATTCACACCTTGCATTTTTTATTTTCTATGTGAGAAGCTGCACACTGAAAAGGCAGGCACATTAAAATGGACAGATCTAAGACAAATTAAACCCACAGATTTTAGAGATGAAAAATAAGAAATTTTGCTGTTTATATTCCGCCTACTCTCTGCCCAGAAGACACACTTTAGGAACACCTACTGAAACCCTGAAGCATTTTTATAGTCACAAGAGCAAGTATACCCACCAATACATAGGTAAAAACTTCAACCACAGTCACTTATATGACTGCATTTATCAAATTAGAACACTTCAAGCAGCATTACTATGTTATTTTTACACATATAAATATTTTCCTACCTTAGCTCACTTTCTACTCTGAAGCCTTTTCTTCTTGCCAGCTCCATTAAAAATGTCCTTCTGGTCATGCCCATCTTCCTCTGCATAATAAAAATTACAAACTTATTGAACTTTATTTCATAACTGCAAGAAAGGTCTGAGGTATGCATCCCTTTCTGTCTCTTCCTCTGGGAAGATACAGCTGGAGCTCTGATCTTATCCATGATGCAAGGTAGAAATGTTTTCATTTGGGTAAAAGGCAAATTGTAGAAAGAAACAACAGACTCCATGCAATTCAATGTGAATCAACCAGAAACCATTTAATGCTCCCAAAGTTAGCCCTATATAACAAAACTCCTCCCCTTCACGCAATCACGCAAGCTATGATTGGTTGTGTGCACTGTTCACATGCTCTTTTACAGATTCTGACTGGTCCTTCACATTTGCGACAGGTACAGCCCAGATCCAGGTCTCAAACCACAACGTCCTGTTTACTTGCTGCTTCAGCCATTTCACTTCCTTCTTGCTGGGGCCCAAGGTGACCTTCAACACCCTGGTAGAGTCCCAGATCACGGGCCTGGCTCATCGGGAATCCGCTGTAAGCAAGATGCGTGCCCACAGGAGATAATATGCTTTCTGGCAAGCAGCAGCTGTATTTAGTGTCACCACCTATTGAAGTGATTTTCTTCTGTTTGCCCTCTGAAACCAAAATTAGGAGCTACACAAGCAGAAACATCACTTGCTTTCTACCAGCTGGGACATTGTGCACAGAAGTACTCCAGACAGGTGCAAATATGCTTTCATTCTTCAAAATAGGCGTTACCTGTAAAGACTTTATCCAAATAATATTGGTCATGGCAAAATTATCTGAAAATATCAGCCATGTCTTCAGCTGGCTTAATGCCCCAGTTCCATCAATTTCTGCTTTCAAATATTTTCCAAATCTCACTTTTCTAAATTGCAGGCCACAAGAATTTTCAATTTATTAAAAAAATAAATTAAAAAAAATCCTCTTATTGTGAGTTAAGAACTATGTCTTAGAATACAACTAAATACCAGTATAAAAATACATAGTATTTGTACTTGTATTTATACCTGTACACTTGCTACTTCCATATAATTAATTTTATTTAAGAGAGCAAACAAAAATAAGTTATTGAAATTGACTTTACAATAAAAGAAACACTTTGCTGTTTTGATAGTAAGGCAACAAAAGAAAAAGAGAAAGCATTAGAGATGTGTTTAAATATAACTTCAGAGTGCATTGCCAACACTGCTTTCTACTATTTGCCCTAGCATGTACTGGTATTTGTGGCAGGTACAGTAGGGAAAAGGTAACTACCCTCCTGCTTTTAAGCACATAGTAATCTCTAAACAGCTACAGAAGAGATTATGGAAACTATGTACCTTCCTTTCCTAGAGAATGGGGTATTGGTCATCAGAGTGCTATGCTAAAGTTTGTTGTAGACATTGTGCTGAATCCAATAAGGTGTCTCTATTTCCATCAGTGTAAACTGAGTGGAAACAGGTTTGCAGCACAAGCATTTATTTCAGCACAAATCTACTTCAGTGGTAAATATCCCCATTTCCATGTCAAGTTGGATTTTTATTTTTAGAGTAGCAGAGAATTTGGATTTTACCAGTCCTTCAGAATGTGTCAGAAATGTTATATCTTGCAATTCTCATTCCTCATGTTCAAGAGAAGAAGCAAGGTGGAAAAATCCTGCCTAAGATAAATCAGCTATCAACTTTATTTTCAGCCATTTTATCACAGATGGATATACAACCTGAGTTACGGAAAAATGTGCCAAAACCCGGTTTCTGCAATTGTGGCTGTGAGTTTAAAATTAAATTATAAAAGTATTACTGACATTTTCCTATAACCCTTGCTGCTTCAACTGTACTATCACAGATATAAAGAAACAGTTTTATGAGAATAGAAACTAGCCATCAAAAATTAATATAGAGCTTTCAGCTCTGAGGTCTTCCTGAGGCCATGAAGAAAATATATACATAGTTCAGTACATATATGAGACTTCATTCATTTCCTCCCTTGCTTAAGGATAACCCAAAAGCCAAAATATCTACTCCTTTTTCTGATTCATAGCTTTAAATTGTCAAAATGTATCATTTCAAGGATATTTTAAAATTATATGATGCATTTCCATAGGAACAGGAAATTGGACAAGCAGATTTTAAGAGGCTGAAGCAAAAGAACAGTAGCAAGGAAGGAAAAAAATAAAAATAATAGTGATAGACCTGGCAATAAGGCTTAGCAACCTAGTTTGTTTGCTCCATGTCTGGTTTTCATACTACTAATCAACCACAAATAATTGAACACTGGCTATCCCCCTGCTTACAGCTTTCCTTGGCTTGGTAAAACAATCTTAAATCTGACAAGGAATAGTGTATTTGAGAACAGATTCTTTACATATGTTAAACAAATTCTTATTTTATGTTATAATTAATTCAGTACTCCCAAATATGTAAATATAATTTCCCCTAGTGTAACATCAAGATGCTCGGTGCCAGTAAAATCCTTCTGGCATGAAAACATAAGTTATTATTCCTTTGTGTTACTGTAATAACTCCCGAGCCAGATTTTTGAGGGTATTTAGGCACCAAAAAGCTGTAAACAGAGGCCTAGTGGGATTTTCAAAATGCCTAAGCAACCTAGGCACCCAGCTCCTCTGGAAAACAATTTTTATCTTTGAACTTAATGCAAAGGATTTTCTCTGTCTAAGAAACACAGTATACTATCATAAAAGGGTCTTCGCCAATGATACAATTTTATTAAGCATACTTTCTAAAATTAACAGGATTTACATATCCCCAATGAGTGAATAACCTACACTTCAACATTGCATTATAATATTTGATAGTAACATAAAGACTATAATACACATTAGGGAGAGAGCACATACAGTGCACGTCTTATTTATGACAAAGGAAAAGTATCTTGTTATCTGTGTCAATATCAGCTATGATTAGCGCCCTAAAACCATAGAAACTTGCAGAAGTTTTTTCCATCTCCTAGATTTCAGAGTAGTTCACATTCCTGGAGGGAAATCTAGAACAAATTTCCATCTACTCTGCTGTAGATCAGTTTTGTGCACTCTCAAGGGCATGGATTAAAAACAAGATGCGCACAAATGTTGATGGGCATTTCAGTAAACTTTTTCATTACCCGTGCTGTCAGTGCCAACAACAGTATCCCAAGCAGTTCTCAAGCAGTGTCTAATACAGACCTCAGACTGAACCCTAGAGTACTGACTTGACTTCAGAGGGGGTTTGGCTGGGAGGAAAAGTGCAGGAACACAATTTCTGGAACGTGCAGTTCAACGCCTCTGAATTTCATTGTTCACACATGCTTTCACTGCAACATCTTGGTTATTGCTACAGAGTATTTTAGTGGCCTGCTCTCATCTGAACTGCATTGTAAATATTTTATAAAATGTTACGTGCTATTTTATATAGCTTCTCTGTCAAGAGTGGTGAAAGGTGCCTTTAATACACAGCTCAATATGCTAACCTTCAGAGAAAGCATCTTTTAAGCACCATTGGTAAAAAACAGAGGAATTACTGTCTGGATACCTTTTCTGATTTCGCACAGGGATAACAGCATTACATGCATGCTTCAAAAGGATTATTTTTTCTTAACTTTTTCACCGTAAAGTCTTTGGTAATTCAGCCTTTACCAATTAATGATTTCAAGGAAATTTTAAAATCATTTGAATAATTGTTTTTGTCCAGCTATCACTATAACTTGGCTTTTGTCTATATTCTCGCCTTCTTGGTTGCTATGAATTCCCTTTGCTATTGATTCTTGTTCTACTAATCTGTCACAGCCTACAAATAATGATAGGTGTTTTTTCCTGGTTTTAGTAAAAGTTATGTGGAATTCAATTATAATTTTAAATGAAGTTATTACATAGAACTTTTCTGTATTTGTACAACTTACAGCCTTGAAGGATGTACATATGCCAAAATACATTTAAGAGAGGTTTTTTTTTGTGAAGTTTAATCTTTAAAAAACAAATATAGGCTTTGTTTTCATCTATTTATTTACTTGGCTTACTTCAGCCTTTTCCTTCATTTGTCACAATGGGCTCATGAAGGCCTCAAGTTTCCATTCTTAATTCCACATTATGTGGGATGTTTTCATTATTGTTTGGTAGGTAACCAACAAGCTTAATATGTTACAATCCTGTTGAACAAAATGGATCAGTACCTGGAATTTCTGGACACTGCTATCTGCATCAGCAAACCTTGTCTGAACATATGCTGCATGAATCTGTTTCTTTAGTCCCTGTATATTAGACATATTTATTATACATATTAATATAAATTCCGACAAAATGAGCATGGTAAAACAATCTGGATCACCTACAAAATAAAGAAACAGAATATTATGCTGTTACATTTTATTCAAGCATTTTGGATAAATGTACTGTTATCAAAGATAAGGAAATGGTGAAAAGTACATTCTGTAAGTACTGATACATTAAAAAATCCATGCTCCCCCATCCCCTTTGGTGTCTATATTCTACTAGAACATTTTTGGGGAGCATCTTCAAAGTATACATGCTTGAGTTAATCACATTAAAGATAATAAACTCTACAAAATACCCAGATGACCAAAAATTCTGAAAAACTGTTGAACTGACAGTACACTTTCAACATCCTTACTTGGCTGTATCCTGCTATTTGGCACATAAGATAAAGTAGGCTTAGAGAGGACATGAAATCTTGTAGTTGCGGCCATCAAACGTAGTCTTTCTGAGGTATGTGGTCAGAATGACTGCTTACTTTTTCTTCTTTTTCCCCCCAAATTGCAGACATAAAGCTGAAAAAGAAGAATGTATTTAGCAACATATCTGAAACACTGCCCATGTAGAGATCATACCAAGAGCTGACAGCTTCTTTAATTGTCTGCATGCACGGCTATTGCAGAAAGGGATATTTCTTCTAAGCCCCCTCTGAGTAAACTAGGGAAGAGCAATATCACAGTGCTGAATAAATAAATAGAGCAATAAGGTTTCCATTTACAGCATGGGGAAAAGTAATTGTGACAAATGCTGGCAGGAGCTACTTCCTATCTACATCAATGGGCCTATATTCCCCGGAAACTATTATTTTCACTCTTCCTTCAGCCTCTCTTTTCAGTAACAAAGCTTACAATTTCTCTCTTTGTTTACTCTGTTAATGGTAGCTGCTGCTCCTTGTTGTGACTGTTACAGGACTATGCTTTGATTTTTTTTGTGCTGATGTATCAATGGTTTTCCTTACACTGTAGTCTCACAAGAGCCTTGCAAACCTCAAAAGCAACAAGTGGAGACATATCTGCATAATACCATCAATATACGTTGTCAGGCAGGTCCTTTAACATTTATGCATCCCTTTCAAACACGGTTTACAAAGGTAGAAGTCTCTGGATATTGAATACCATCTATTTAGTTTCTCTCATTCATCTCATTGCCAGTATTAAGGACATTTCTATTAATTAACAAATACCAAATAACCTTTCAGAGATGAGGTACTACACAAATTGTGTTTCATGGCCTATATTTAGGCAGCTGAAAAGATTCTCTCAGTGATTACCAAATAATGTTCCTGTGGAGATTTCAGAAACTTCTTACATAAAAAGGTAACACTAGAAAGGAATACACTATTATATAAAAATTGTGTCCTGCCACCTTCATTCTCTCATAAAGAACCCTTTATATCACTAATATAACAACTAAGTTGTTTATGTATGTTCTTTTAATTAGTTGCTACAATAGTTACTAATGGTAGAATTGATGCCTCTTGCAGTAAAACTCCAGACATACTTTGATTACAGAATATGCAAACATCAGTACATATAAGATTAATGCCCTCTACACTTCCACACAGAGGGTAAAGCATGATGTATTTTATGAAGATAGATGCATGTACGCCAAAATAATGTAAAATGGGAAGAGGCTATTGCCATGTTTCACATAAAGCTTTCAATTATATATTCAATTTTCAGCAGTAAGGAAAGTTTCTTTGGCTTGCATTTCCCACATTATCAAGGTAAGGATATAATCAGACCAGGTAATATAGGAGAGAAGTAAATAAGAGTAAGTACCATAGATTATGTTGTTGCAGAGGGAAAAAAAACTTATGAATAATATTATGCAGTATGTCCCCTTGTTCTCTCAAAAGTTGAAGCAAATCACACCAAGATAAGAAAGTTTATTTCACTTTCTGACTATTGAGCAAAAGCAACTGAAAACTCCACTGAAATAAGCTGTATAAATAAGTCAGAGTCGGTCTCAGAGAAGCTGAAAGAATTGCTGATGAGGATTACACATATCTTTGTGCTGTCTCAAGAGCGAAAACAAAACAGATGTTCATCTGAGTGACATGCTGTGAATTTTGCAGGCGAAGGAAAATCAATTAGAATCCTTTTTTTATTCTACAAATCTTTGCTGAAGGAAGCTAAAAACCAGAGTGGGATGGAGAAGAATTATCACCTTTTTGATTTATTGAGGTTCTGAGTTCCACTAATGCAGAACTAATTACAGCAGAAGTAGCCTACTCAGGCAATTAATTCATAGCAGGAAAGAGTTTGCTTTATCCTGCTGGATTTTTGTAATCCAAAGCCACTCTTGACACAGTTTCCACAAAAGCATTCTTTCCGTTTCTTATTGACTTCACCTATAATTTGGCAGCTGCCTAGAATATCACAAAATGCTTAAATATTTTTTATTTTGAAGTGTGGATTTGATGGCTCCACCTTTCACTATAGCAAAAGCCAATTTTTTTCAACTGAATGAAAATTTATTTCTCAAAGCCACTAGCAATTACTTTTTGAGACTCTCTCAAATTTTGCTTAATTTGTTTCATCTTGCAGACAGCTCAATATTATTAAGTCAATTCAAAGTTTAGATAGCCCCACAAGCTGTCCTGGTGTAGCATTGCATACTTAGTTGCAAACATATGTTGAACAATGTTTATAAGAAAACCACATAGTCCCTAGATATTTTTGAGAAGACAGCCCTCAGAGACACCTTTGTGTCTCCTTAAATCACATATGTATATCTCATGCCATTATTTTATGATGCACATCTCCTTATTAGGAAATTCGATCACAAGCTTTGGCACACTTCTACAATATTTAAAGAGACAATAATAGAAATACTTGTATTAGGAGTCTTACTCCTCTTTGCCATGTTTATTGCTGCAGAGAAGATTCAGTTTCAAGAAATTAAAGCTAATTTTATGCTACATGAATAGTCATACTTCAATGTACTATCACATAACTATGGATTGAGCTGGTAATTCAATAGTTAAATGAGTCAGATGACTACACAGTCCTGAAGAACTTTCTTTCAGAAAGCTTCAGTGTCTTTCTTCCACTAAGGGATCTTATATCCTTCTGATTTTCTATTCCTATGCCAACCTAATTATTATCATATATTATGAAGCATGACTGCAGAACGGTTATAAAGTAGGTGAATATATTTTGAATGCAGCTTTGTTAAACCATTTTCTCAAAATTTGACTAAAAATGCACACTGTTTATAATTCAAAGATATTTTAATTTAGTCACTTTGAACTACATGATGTTACTAAGGAGACAATTAAATATCACAGTTTTCTTTTGTTGACAGCATATCGTTATGATGTTTACAATGCACTAGAATTCAAACTGTCGTGAATACAAGCATGATACATAGACAAATTTAGCTTTATTTTGTTTATCTGTATTAAAATATGTAGAATTACAAAAATGTAGAGTCATGCCAAGTCAGAGGAAAGAAAGTCCTAAATCCTGGGGCTGTTAATGGTTATAGAAAGCAGATACGAGTAGATGCCAAAGTTATCATATAGGCAAGAATAACTATTTTGACAAAATAACTACACATGTGTTTTCAAAACCTAACCAGCTCATTTCCAGCTATTGTAGGTTGCTCATATACAACCTTGATTCAAGCACCATGGAAGTGATACCAATCTATCAGCCATCTTTCACTGTCCACATCAAGTAAGTGAGGTAGGAGGAGCTGGAGAAAATCTCCTGTAGATTTTTGGTACTTAGGCCAGACCACTGATTTACTTACATGAAGCACTGAGGAAAAAAATATTACCCACCAGTCTGTGCTGTGCAGACTCATCGCACAGAGCATCTGAACATAACATGAGGTTTTGAACACCTCAGTAAAAAATGCACAGGACAATAAACTTCAAAGAATGAAGAAGTCGTGGGTTTAACAACTCTGGCATACACTGAATGTATGCCCAAAGCATACCAAGAATAAAAAGTCTGCAGAGGAGCAGACTTATAGTAGTGAGTATAGTAGACTGCTATAGTAGTGAAGTACTAAGATTGAAATAATTGTGTAAGATATAGTCATGTTTTTAAATCTATGGGAAAGTAGTACAAGATGTCTCATATTTTATAGAAGAAAAAGCTTAATGGGATACAATACAGAAACTATATACACAGAATTTACTAAAGAATTATAAGTTGCATATACAAGTGTCATAATCACTGAACCATGCAATTAACACTGATAAAAATACATTTTGCTTATAGTTTGGGCTTGAATCTACAGAAAATTTGGTCAGTTAGCCCATTAACTTGTGCAGGTATCTAATCAAGTGCAAAATGTGTCATATTGCACAATCTGTAGAGTGAAAATCCATGTATATTTTTGCACATTGATAAATCTGGAAAATTCTCTGTTACAATTAATTATATGCAGCGTGTCTTTCCCTTTATGCAGGCTCAATGGCTTCCTGGTTACGTATTTTGCTGGTATATAGCTTACATGAGCTAAAATGTCTTTAGATCCTTTCCTGTACATTGTACAGGTATTGAAAAATCAAGACAGGAAGGGGGTGGGGTAGCAGGGAGCACATGACTTTGGGTGATTCTATTCAGTTTACAGGGCTCAAAGAAAAAGTTCGGACCAACTTCGCAATAGCCCTTACTGTTCTTGTTGCATACAACATCATGAAGGAAACCAAACATAAATATTTCTTGATGAAAACTGATAGGGCAAGGTTAAAGGAGCTACCTAAATCAGACTGTAAGAACAGATGTTTCCATGAGGGAGTAAAAAAAATTATATTTGAAGGAGAGAATATTAGATAATCATATTTTTTGCTTTATTGCAGTGAGTGGAAAAAGATGGCTCTGTCTAGGAGAGCAGTATCTGAGTAAAAAAGATTTGATGATGGCAAGGAAGTAGGCTTATATCAAGGGCATATGATATAGGCCATTAAGAAATATCCTAAATAGGTATTCTCTGGTAGATATTGTCAAATGAAAGGTATCCAAAATATCTTTAGAGCATTTGCGTTTAACTGTAAATTATATATGTATGCATAGAAAACCATTTTGCCAAAGTATTAAAGTTATAGTTCTAAAGAGTTTGATGTAGTAATTGTTGAGGCAAACACTCTAGCAACCATTTATACATATTATCTTCACTACCTACTGGTCAAAACCAGCAGACAAGAAGAAAAACACAAACCCACGAGTCATTGTGGTGAGGTACAAAGCCATAGCACGCGCTCCCTGCTGCTCCACAGCAAATCACCGCACAAGATCACCTCATGCTACTTCCACAGGTGCACTACCACAAGCAAGCTACAGCACAAATACCAGGGTAAACAAACAGCCGTATAACGTAGAAGGGTGAAGATGAGGGACAGAAACTGAGAAAAACTGGTTTAAAGGACTATTAGGGAAAGAAAAAGTACCCGTAGTATCTCTTCAGTCACACTCAGTCCTACCATATGTGTTGGTTTTCATAAGATGCTCTCCAGGCAATTTTTCATTACTTAGCATAGCAATTTAGCAGATTCATTGAGTAAATATTATTAGGAAAATAACACATTAAGTTTGTAGAAATAAACTACTTCAAATATGTAGTACATATAATAGATGGAGTTACTATTTGTTACCACCTTGTCCCTCAGAACCCAATACTGGGCATTTGACATGAAAACTTACAACTCAGCCTCTCTGCAACATATCTGAGCCAAAAGAAGTCATTTGCTGCACCTGACTGGGTAAACCATGAAATAAAACTTAAAAACTTTGTTCTTGTAAAGCCTGAGCCATCTGAGGTTAGAAAAACCAGCTGAGAAGGTGCATAATTAATATGATAGAGACAGTTGCTTTATGACTTACCTTTCAGAAAAGGATATATAGCCTCCTCAGTTATCTCCAGAGCAAAAAAGAGAAAATGTAGCAATACAGTTGTTGCTCAGGTTTTCTTTTCTTGTTAAATTTGGGAATATTTCCTCATTGCAGCAATGATTAAATGTCTGTCCTGTTGCTTTATTTCCCAAGAAGGCACATTTTACAGGCATCCTTTTAAATGGATACATTAAAAATGCTCAACTTTCAGATTGCTTAAGAATTATAATAAACTGTATACCCCTGAGCAGTTATATATCACTTTTCACACTAATTCATGCTGAATGCGCCTGAAAAGCAATTGATACTCTCCCTATTCCTCATATTTCAAAAGAGGCACATATGTATATTTAAGTGGTGTACTCAGCGCTCTTGATGTTTGTTATTTTCACAGGTGACTATAAGTTCCAAACTCATTCACCTTCCACTTACATGGCTGCTTTTCAATCTTTTTCTGCGGGGAAACACATAACATTTTTCCAGCACAGACCTAGGGCTCAAATACTGCTAGCTTAAGCCCTACATGTTTAAGAAAGCCTACGTTGCAAATTATTAGGAAGCAATTCTGTTTTCCCCAGATATAAGTACTTGGACCCATAATTTTTTGATACACTGTCTTAAATCTGTGCCTGAAACATAAACTTTAGCCAATCTGTATACAGACCTTGAACTGAAGAACTTCTCTTGTTCCCACTCTAAATGTAGGGGCATGACCAAAGTAGTGTCAACCTGAAATCAAGGGCAATGGCTTCTGCAGGATCTGATAAGGTAAAGTTAGGATAGTATTGAGACTAAATCTAGTGTATGCTTTTATATGATTTTACTTCCTGAGCCATGATATTTTGGATAATAAATAGTGCTTCTGTGTATTCATAGAGTTATAGAATAGTTGGGGTTGGAAAGGAGCTTAAGATCATCTAGTTCCAGCCTCCTTGCTACGGCAAGGACACCTCGCACTAAACCATGCCACCCAAGGATCTGCCCAACGTGGCCTTGAACACCTCCAGGGATGGAGTATTCACAACTTCCCTGGGCAACTCATTCCAGTGCCTCACCACCCTTACCGTAAAGAATTTCTTCCTCAGATCCCATCTAAACTTCCCCTGTTTAAGTTTGAACCTGTTACCCCTTGTCCTCTCAGCACAGTCCCTCATGAAGAGTCCCTCCCCAGCAACCTCATAGGCCCCCTTCAGATACTGGAAGGCTTCTATGAGGTCTCCACGCAGCCTTCTCTTCTCCAGGCCAAACAGAATTGAATGATGTTTTCAAATGAAGATTACGTCTAAAGCTGAAAGAGAAAAAAGGGAATAAAAAAAGGAGTTTAGTAGGTTCGGAAATATATATTAGGGTTTAAGTTGAGTTTGTACTTAGCCAGAAGAGGTGTTCAATTTGGTTACATTCAAGGGCAGCAAGGATAATCTTGGATTTAGGGCAGCTGAGGTAAGAATGTAAACTTGGGATAAGGGCTAGAGTCCAGATCTCAACAAGTTCAGATAATGTATACTTAGATATCAGTATCAAAGGGGTCACTAGACTAGATTTAGTCTAGTGCTGGGCCAGCAGCCTTAATCTATTATGAGTGATGCAATATATCCATATCAATAATCAGGTTAGAATAATTACTAAGTTTTGGAAAACAGAGCACATCTGCCTATGTTTTAGACAAAGTCTAGAAATTAGAATATTGATTGAACACAGATGAGAGCAAGGGTGTGAAACCTTTGCTTGGCATTTGGTTGAAAGGAATAATTTTCCAATATTAATAAACAGGTTGAATCTTTGGAGTTCAGAGTCCAGTAGAATTAAGAGTTCAATTAAATAAAATCCCATGGTCTATATCTAAAAGGACTTCTGGGCTAGCAATTCTGTGCATGTTTACAATATTAGGGTAGCAGGGGTCAGGATAACTGGGATTATTTATCCACACTGCCAAAGGGGTTTATGGCTAATTAATTCCTATGCAAATTATGAAGCTTTCCTGTTTGTGTAAGTGTGTTACATGTGGGGAAGTAACAGCTGTGTTTGGGTTAACAGCATCTGACAGACTGGAATCAGATCTGTCTTAGAAGAAGCCACCTGGCTTGGTTTTGTGGTCATACATTAAATAATTTCCCTCTGCAGAGTTCTTGGCTGAGTTTTTGCACCTCTTCTCTGTTTAATCTGACTCTAACCCTTTTTTTCATCCTGTAAAGTGACCCTATTAAGCTCCAACTTATATAAAATACTTGGGCAAATCAGCAAATTCAAGTTAATAGAATCATAGAACAGTTAGGATTGGAATGGACCTTAAAATCATCTAGTTCCAACAACCCTGCCATGAGCAGGGACACCTTGCACTAAACCATGCCACCCAAGATTCCATCCAGCCTGGCCTTGAACACTGCCAGGAATTCAGTGCCTGACCACCCTCACAATAAAGAACTTCTTCCTTATATCTAACCTAAACTAGCCCTTGTCCTATTGCTACAGACCCTAATGAAGAGTCCCTCCCCAGACTCCTTGTTGGCCCCCTTCAGATACTGGAAGGCTGCAGTGTGGTCTCCACATAGCTTTCTCTTCTCCAGACTGAACAGCCCCAACTTTCTCCACCTGTCTTAATGTGGCAAGTTGGCAAGTGGCTTATAATAAATGCAGAAGAGCTCATGTGGTGTAGGAATGAAAGCAGGTAAAGAAACCTTTTTCAGCTGTTTGCTGGACAATTATTGAAAGAAACATTTCTTTCACTAGAAAAGGCATAATATTTTCCATGAAATGAAAAAAAAATGTTTCTCTGCGATTAAAAATCTTCTAACAACCAAAATTGAAACTCCTTCTATTAATTATCCAAAAAATATCCACATTCAGTTTAGGTTGAACAATGTTTCCTATTCGATACGAAGCTAGACAACAAAAAGCAATTTCAGAACACTTGTTTTCCTAATTCCTTATTATATTTTTCAATCTTAGGGGTATTTTTAATTTAAAACACCATTTTTAAATGAGAAGAAGAGGAAGGCACCTCATTCTGCAGGTGACATCAATTGGTTTGTCGTAAGTTTCATAAACATCAAATCTTAAATGGACAAAAGCAACAGGAAACTTGGAATAACTAGTTCCATATGTTGGATCTCTGGCTTTTAGATTTCATAACAGCATTGAAAAATGTTTGTGGTAGGGTGTGGTTTTGGTTTGTTTTTTTAAAATGTATGCTATTGTTGCAACCATTTCTTTAACTATGATCTTGATTTTTAATAGTTTTATTTTAGTGCATCAAGACAAGCCATAATGGGATATCCTTAGGCTCAGATATATTTAGACCAGTATGGAGTTATATACAGCTATCTTGATAAATTCAAGCTCTCATCAGTAATACATGGCAGAAGTGATCCATTCACCTTCGTCAATTTCTGTGCAGCCAGATTGTGGCAAATTTTCAAAAACTGGAAAGTTTTTATGAACTGTATGTTTTAGTTCAATCACAGACCTAGGATACAAAGTAAGAATTTATTTACAGAAATACTAATTTCTGAAATGCAAAAGATCACACTGTATGATTGTTAGTTGCAACCTTAATACCTACGAATTTATGAATCTGTATTTGAAGACTTTGTGAAAAAGAAGACTAAGATGAGTACTGCGACTTCTACACTGAGTAGTTTCCATTTTCATTCCTGGTTTAAGGCCATTTTCTGGATTATTTCTGCTTCAGTTAGTATAACTAAATCAAATAGATGGCAAAATCTTGTGTTTAAATAAGGGATTCATTTAAGATTTTCAGAACTCTAAGCAGGTAAACAAGAGTTCAGTAAGAGCTAGGGAAGAGCTGGGTCCTTTACTCTGCAAATGGTGCAGAAAAATTTGTTTCGTACCTGCTTACTGATGTGTACATACATGTATGCACATTTCACTTCTATGAATGTTAAAAACATTTTGTCAGTATTGAGTAGGCCAAATGCTTGAAGTTGAAAACACTTATGATTCAGTCGGTACTACTTCATTGGATACAGCAGTTCTACATCACCAAAGATTCCAGACAGCATTTTTTTCCTGGGATTCAGAAATTGAAGGGGTATGTTTAATCTGGGGTACATTTTCTTTCCATCCAATTATTTATTACTATACAATCCAAGCAAAAATATTATACCATAATATTTTGCATAGTGCCTGAACATAGTCCATGTTTTTGACACTTAATTAAATTCTAGCCCAATTACTTGTTTGACCCTTATTTTTGTGACAGTAATATCCATATATGTTTTATTTCTTTCTTCATGAGATTTGTTCTAGATGTACATTCTTCCATAACTAATCTCATAGTTTTAAGCTTGCAAGCCAAGTCATGCAGCCCATAAGGTGGAAATAAATCAAGTAAAGACTTTTTTTTTTTTAAGCCAGATTCCAGAGTTAGGTCTAGCAATATTTTGTCCAGCAGATGTATGAACAGTGAACTGAAATGGAGAAAGAAATGCTCAATTAATTATTTGGGTTAATTACTTCAACACAAAGGGTTAATGATCTTACATAAGAACAATTCTGTGCTAAGAACAACTCAGCTAAATTCCAACATTTTCATGATCACTAGGTTTGGTGGGAAAGGGAAGAAATGTCAAATGCTCAAATAGTACACCTGAGAAAGGAAAGTGAACAGCTGCCTCTGACTGAGAACACACTCCATTTCCCCAAAACACAAATTCACTAGCAAGAAACAATAATACTTTCAAAAGAATGCAACAACACTCTTTCATTCATTGTTAAGACAGAAATTTCTTTCCAGACTTTGTCCATTTTCAGAGATAGTTCAATTGAGATTAAGGTATCTTTTCCAATATACTGTTGACACATTTCTTTGAACAAGACTTACTGAAGCATGAAAATGTACATGGAATGTCTGTGTTCACTATCACTTATTTCCAGTTCTCTAACTCAGAAATCATTGTTTAATCAATCCAAAGTAGAGAGAAAATCCATTAGGCTTACAATCAATGGCTGTATATCATCTTCAAAGAAAGCCTTCAAGACCTCATTTCAAATTGAACAAACTTTAATTCCTAAAATGATACAATCAGCAAATATCTATTCACCAGAAGTGTATCAAAGCCAGAATTTGGCATAACTGAATATATTTTCTATTTACAAGATGATGGATATACATTGGGAATATTCATCTGGAGGACAAATGAGAAGGTGGAATTGAGCACTTTAATACTTCTTATCATATGCTTGTTGCAATAAAGAGCAGATTTGAAAATATCTTCTAGAGTTGTCACAATATTTCATTTATGCAGATTGCCCTGGGTTCAGCAGAAGCAGTCATTTTTCTCCTTCTTAGTAGCTGGTGCAGTGCTGTGTTTTTGACTTTCAGCCTGGGAACAGTACTGATAACACAGGTATTTTTAATTGTTGCTTAGTAATATTTACTCTGACCAAGGACTTTCTGAGTCTCATACTCTGCCAGGGAGGAGGGGAAGCTGGGAGGAAGCAGAGACAGGACAGCTGACCCAAACTAACCAAAGAGGTATTCCATACTACAGCACGTCATGCCCACTATATAAACTGGAGGCAGTTACCCAGAAGGGTTAGATAACTGCTCAGTCAGGCTGGGTATCGATCAGCGGATGGTGAGTGGTTGCATTTTCTTCCCTTGTTACTTCCCTTATTGTTACTATTATTGGTGGTAGCAGCAGCGGTTTTGTGTTATACCTTAGTTACTGGACTGTTTTTGTCTCAACCCATGGGAGTTACATTCTTTTGATTCTTCTCCCCATCCTTCCTAGAGTGGGGGTAAGAAGGCAGAGGGAAGTGAGAGAGAGACTGAGTGTTTTTTCTGAGTTAACGGCTGGGCTTAAACCATGACACAGGTACAGTAAGAGTCTGCTGCACACCTGTACAGAGAAAAGTTCTGACATTGTATTTGTTATATTTCCACTGCTGACAAATAGGGCAAACTTATGAGTTCTGTCTAACTTTGGTAATTATGACTTGTTTAAATCATATTAATAGCACTTGAGAAGAACATGAAAATTCCCAAATAAAAGACAAATTGGAGCAGGTTTCCCAGAGAAGTTGTGAATGCCCCATTCCTGGAAATGTTCAAGGCCAGGCTGGATGGCACTTCGAACAACTTGGTCTAGTGGAAAGTGACTCTGCCCGTGACAGGGAATTTGAGAGTTTGGAACCAGATGATCTTTGAGGTCTCTTCCAGCCCAAACCATTCCACATTACGATTCTATATTTTCCTTCAAAAGTGTGGCATTACTATACTGCTGCCTTCCACATAGAATTTGCTATGGTAAACTAACAGTCAGCTATCAAGCCCCCTTGATGCTAAGTGTCAGTTAGCAAAAACAATACCAACCTATATCTTAACATTAATCTGCACTTTTTTTTATCCTCAGATCTCAAAACAAGCCAATGAGCTGCTAACTATCTGACAGCTGCAAGTGTCTCCTGCATGAATGTGTACTATGGGCTAGATTCCTATCTCTTTTACAGCAGTAACAACAAAAAGTCTCTTAGTAAACGATATCAACATAAAAGAAGTGTACCAACTCTCTATGGAAAAATTACAAACAGAACTCATGTTTACTGCATAAATATAGGGGGAAAATGAAAGTGTAATTTTGTATCTGTAAATATTCAAAATTTTACACTTAATAAATTAATCATTCAATTAAATATATGAAGAAACTATCACACTCCTTTCCAAGTGACCAAAAAATCACCACTCCATTTAAAATTAATTATATTGGTTCTGGTTCAGTAAACCATTTGATTTTATATACACATGGTGTGACTTGATTATTTTGACTCTAAAGATCTGACAAAGACATCTTTTAGGAAATTGATTTTCATTGTCAACAACAGTTGATTACCTACATTCAGCAACTGCCTTGCACTATAACTCCTACTTTCAGTCTCTATGCCGGAGCTCTAACAATTGAATGTATTTAAGTACGCCCCCTTATGGTCTGTTACAACATGGCATTGTAATTTTTTGCATGCCTCTTGATTAAGCATCAGAATCTCATACACACACTGTATATATATCATTAGAGTTAAGCTAAGCCTATAGCATTGCAATTCATCTTAGAAACTGTTTTGTTCAATAAATCTGTGATAACAGATGTCTGCAACTGCAAAAACTGTGTTGATATCCTTATCTGAAATGTTATTCAACCAGCGAAATGCAGTTACCAACCCCTTCACTTCTTTTTACTTCAAACTCACCTTCGCAAAACTCTCTGAAAAACATTCATTAACAGCAATGTGATTTCACCACCTTTGTGCTGTGTCAGCCCCGCAAAGTGCTCTGCTGTCTTGTAAAGTCTTCAGAATTCAGTTGCTAACTTCAAAGAAGAGCAAGTGCTAGCTTCTTACAGAAGATCCTGTAATGTTAAGCAAAGTACATGAAGGATTAAGATACTCTCTGAAAATAAACTGCACTTTCTATGATTAAAGTTCTTTAACTAAATAGCTCTGGGGTCATTTTGATAAAAGTTTTCTGAAAGGGGTCCTTTCTGAATAGTACTTTTATCTTTGCTTACTTAGTTAAGAAAAATGAGGGGGGTTATCTATGATGGATTTGTAATTTAAATCTCTAAACAAAATAATCATATTAACAATTTTCTGCAGTATATTTTGTGAGAGTGAACGATAAAAGAAAATACATATTTAGAAGATTTATAAGAACACCTGAAGTGTGTGAACAGGCCAACAGATGCAGTACACTGAGGAATCAGACAAAAACTTACTAAACATCCCCTAACTAAAAAATAAGCCTCAATACTGACATTCCCTCATAACATTCAATAAATAGTTCCCACTACAATTTTAATCTCCTCTGGGAGCAAAGAGAGAATCTAAAGATCCATTATCTACAAGCACATTAAAGGATGCACAAGAATCAAGCAGTGGGGGGTCAGGTCTATTCAAAAAGCTCACTTGGTTTTGTTTTCCAAGTTTCCAGAGTCATACCCACAAAATAAATTCTTCTGTTATGTAAAAGTTTTACAAGTAGGTCTTAAAGAAGGTGGTTACCTTCAGAAGCAGGGAGGGTTATTCCCGTCAACTTCTCCTCTAAACTCTACTATTAGAAAGATACCAAATATCACTGAAAGTTTATATGAAATGTTACATTTAAACTTTGCTCTGAGATGGATTGTGTTTAGACAGAGTCTACTTTTGTAGGGCAGTTGCTCTAGAATTCTATATGAAGTTGCACAGAAATACTTGTAAGAGTTTCTAAGATTGAAGTTGAGTCAAACCCAATTGTACGAGTATTTTCTTACTAGTAATAGGTAGTACTGGCAAGGATGCTTGTGTTAGAGTATTAAATGCCAAAAGCCTATGCCTTTCTGGCAGGGTGAACAAAGAAAGAAAGCAGCTTTTCCACAATAAAATGACCTTATTGCTGAGATGCTTCTAGTCTTTCAAAAGAGGGACAATTGCCAACTCCCACAGGCAGTTTGCAGTCTGAAGGCAGACAAAATGACAGAAACTCAGATGAGAAAAGGGAAGCAGAAAGGTAATCCTTATTAATATATTGCTTTACATCAAAATGAGGGGACTTCTTCAAACAGGTTTCTGTCAGTAGCAGGGTGGAACTCAGTCTTTCAGAGAGCCAACCAAAGCTGGCGACCACATACTCCTAGGGTATACCTTGCCCTCTCAGAAATTCAGAACCAGAGTTGTGCAGGAGTGATGTGTTTCAACCTACTTTTGTTTCTTGACACTTGATACTTGAGAAGCAAGTATGTTTGCTCTCAAATTTCATCAGATACAGATAAGAAATCTGAAAGAGACTCGCCTAAGAAAACCCCCACAAAAATATTGCATTCTTTCTGGCCTTGCTCTCTTGCTGTTCTGCTCTTACAGAGTGCTGACTCACAGGGGGTTTGCATGCTGCAAGAAAGACAGCAAGAGGCAAGAAGGCTGAGTGCGATTCATGCATTGTGAGAATAAGAAGGAAAGTGAAAAAAATTATTTATAGTATTCCCTGAGTTCAATCAATCCAGAGCAGAATCTCTATTGACTCCTTCTCTATGCAAAATAGTTTTCAGCACTTCAGTCTTCCTATCCCTCAGTTAAAGCGTTGCTCAAACCTGCAGTTATTTATCAAGCCTTGCTAGATAAAGTTATGGGGAAAAAAAATTAGATCCCCAATAAGGAAAGAAAGTATTTAATGAGTTAAGTGATTGTGTGGCTTTTCAGACTTAAATCTCAAAAATACTTGGTAGCTATTGTCCTTTATATGTGATTGAGCTTTACTTACAAACAAAAAAAAAAGAAAAAACACTCTAAAAACTGATGTAAGCACTTTGAAACTGTCAATATCAGAAGCTAAACTGTCAATATCCAAAGCTAAACTGTCAAATTCAAAAGATGAGCTAGCAGGGTAGGCAACACTGATGGCATCATCTCTGATGTGATAGGGACACTAGATCAGAATGCCTCCAACACACACTGTGACAGAATGTTAACTTTAAATGATAAAACCATTTCCATGCCTGCAAACCAAACTAAACTAAGGTCAGCCATCCAAGTCAATAGGAAAGAAGAGAAACAAACTACAGTTATAAACAATTTCACAATGACATAATCTCTAATGAGCTACAAGCTATATAGGATATGCTTTTTCATTTTCTCAATAAAGTCATATCAGAACCAGAGTATTCTCCCACTGGTTTTGCATTCACATGTGCCAGTCACACATATAGAATGTTAAGAGCTTTGGTTACGAACTGGTGTACAGCTGACTGAAGTCATCACTGCGCCCTCTGATTTGCAACTTCTGACCCAGAGGATCACAGAATCACAGAACAGCTAGCATTGGAAAGGACCTTAAGATCATCCAGTTCCGACCCCCCTGACCCCCCTGTCATGGGCAGGGACACCTCAAACTAAACCATGCCACCCAAGGCTTTGTCCAAACTGGCCTTCAATACCATCAGAGATGGAGCATTCACAGTTTCCCTAGGCAACTCATTCCAGTGCCTCATCACACTAACAGTAAAGAACTTCCTCCTTATATCCAATCTAAACTTCCCCAGTTTAAGTTTGAACCTGTTACCCCTTGTCCTACCACTACAGTCCCTAATGAAGCCTCCCTCCCCAGTATTCCTATAGGCCCCCTTCAGATACTGGAAGGCTGCTATGAGATCTCCACACAGCCTTCTCTTCTCCAGGCTGAACAGCCACAGTCTTCTCAGCCTGTCTTCATATGGGAGGTGCTCCAGCCTCCTGATCATCCTTGTGGTCCTCCTCTGGATTTGTTCCAACACAACCATTCACCACTGAAGGAAAATAAGAGGCTTCTATTTCCACTGCTGTTCAGTGTATTGTCTTGCAAGCCCAGTAATGGAGTGCATGAGAAATCAAAAGCAGGGAAAGATCTGACTAAAACCATAAATGAGATAGTCTCCACCTGAGTAGTAGCTCGTCCTTTACATTATCTGATAAAACAGCAGTGTTCTGAAATACATCAACATTACAAAAAAAATCAATTATACTGGAAACTGAAGGAGGCATTTTGCACCAGAAAGTCTTTCTGTAAATAAAGCTTAGCCAGTGCATTTATTTCCTACATTGCTTCAAAGTATATTCATCATTTGAGATATATCATTCTCATGACAATGGGATCACAAGGAATCATGGTATAAAATGTTAACCCATGCAGACAGAATGTCAGCAGTGTCAAACTGGCAAATGTATCATTTAACCAGAGATCAAAAGGGAAAATCTGAAGTTTAGAAATATAATATTTATAACAATGTCAGTAGACAGATGCATGCTGAACACCTCATATCGACATCCTTAAGAAGCTTATCAGAGGAATGTTTATGACACACGAGAGCAGCTATTACAGGAGTTTTCTCCATTTGGTTGCAATATGCATGGATATTGAGCCCAGCATTCCCTAGCATATTCCTTAGAAACAACAAAAATCTTGAGATCATAGGCTCACAGAATAGTTAGGGTTGGAAAGGACCTTAAGATCATCTAGTTCCAACCCCCGCTGCCACAGGCAGGGACACCTCCCACTAAACCATGTCATCCAAGGCTATGTCCAACCCGGACACTTTTTGTCATGCAAATCATACACAAGTAGCAGTTAGCTACCACCCTCATTCCCACTGATTCCAACTGGTACCGCAAAACTTTGCTTTGGTACATCCCATGTCATTAATCACTCTCTACCTAATTGTATTTAGAAGCCCTAGCATTTTTCCATTAGACAATATGTACTTCTTCGGAAATAAATATAATTAGTATGGCTTCTGCCTTTGGAAGAGAGAATAACAACAATTGAAATAACTGTACTGTCATCAATTCACACTGTAACGGCCAACTTTGGCACTGCGCAAAGAATATGTGTGAGAATAATCACAGCTTTTCTTGAGTGTCTCTATGACAAATGAACTGGAGATGCTAAATCTATGTAGGACAGGTTGACAAAATCAAAAGCTAGTTAAGAGGAAAAATGGAAAATAAATTAGCATAGCCATGATAAATTCTGACTGTATGCAGCATATAACCATGGAAAAATCCTCCAGATTTGGTGTGGGAAGAATTTGACACTGAATCCTTCTTCCTTCCGTACCTTTCTTGTTATTATAAGATCGTTCTACTTAGATCTAATTCACATAGTATCATGCTGATAGAGAGGTTTGATGACATTACCATTACCTAATGATAAACAAAGGAGCTAGAATAAAAGGTTATGAAATTATTGAGTTTCAGTTTTGTGACTCAAATGACAAAATTTAAAAGTACTTTGCCTTTTTTTTCTTGATAGCTCTTCCACTTAAAATTTATTATCATAAAAACAGTAATTCTTGAAATATACTTTTGAGTTCTCCAAAAATACTGCAGTCAGAATAAAAAAAATAAAAACAAACATATAGATCTCTTAACTCTTAAGGTCTTTCTTCTTTACTGAGATTTTATCATATGCACTGTTGACTGTCAAACTCTGCTCATAAAACTTTATCTACGACAGCAGGCTAAGGACACAAGACATGTAAAAGCTCTATTTATGAGTCTAAAAACCTTGAGAAATATTCTTTAGTTATACAGCTTGTCTTCTTCCCATTACTTTCTTTCTCACTTTATTTTTTGTACGGTTCCACTTTTACACCCCATCCCCTTTATCATTGTCTTCAATTTTTCTATCCATCTTCTAAGCCCCCTTCCCCTGTTTAATTTCTCCTTTCTCATGTCTTTTTCTAAACAAACTCAGAAGTTCCTTTTTCTAACTTCATCTTCTGGGCTCTGTTGACTGGAAGTCAGGAGTTCTGCCTGGCTTTGGCTCAAACAACATCTGGATACTGGCCAGCTGATACACATGATCCACCCAATTCCTTTTGAACAGTGAATAACAGGTTCCCCTCAACTACTTCAGCTTCCCAAAACCATCAATTTTTGCTTCCTTCCATGTGTTCGCTTTTTGACAAAAAACAATAAACACATTGTCCAAACAACTGCATCTTAGATTCTGTTCCCAGATCTTCCCTCCTTCATATGACAATTGACCAGTTTCCCTCAGACCTTCTGCTGTACTACAGAAAAACTGTAGATTTTTCAGTGACCTTTTTCCCCATCCAATTTTTTTCCCTGTCCAGTTTTATCTCAATTGTTCTAAGTAAGTAGAAGAACTCAGACCCTTTGTCAATTTACCTGATACATTTTTCTGAATGAAATGTATGTCAGTAGTACAGAAACACAATATCATACTACACTACAGTGCTATAACGCTATGTTATAATACTATAATATATAGTATATATGCACTGCATACACTATATACTGTGCAAACGTTTTAATACAAATGATACTATAACAAGGGCACACTAATGCTTCACTATTGTTTTGATATTCCTAAATTCCCCAGCACAAAAAGAGCATGGGAGAAATAGCTATCCTTCTCCAAACCTGTATGTTAAACAGGAAGAAATAACTCTTAAAAACAGATGCAACTGTTTCTCATTGCATACTGTACATATCCTGTTAACAATGCATCCTAACAACAAATACATCAGTTATGACTCTGAAGTCTTTTGTGACTGAAATTTTCTGGTTCAGGCCACTATCTCAGTGAACTTGAGTAGTACTAATTCATTGTGGAAATTAGCATAAGCACTTCTTGCTACCTGGTTGTACTGTAAAATCAAAGGCTGTCCCAAAGGTTACAAGGGCTGTAAAGAGCACAGTGGAAGTATGGGGCAAGTGGGGAATGGAGACATACCTCTGTGCCTGTACTTCAAAGAAACATGACGCATATACATGATGCTTGAAATAGATGCACATATTTACACATTTTTATTTAATTCTAGCTTTCTTTTGGAAGTCATACTAAAGCAGATTTCTTAGAAATATCATTTGGCATTTTCTCTAACTACATTTAGCTGGAGTTGGCCAAGTTCATTGCAATGACGGAGAACTCTGGAAGTGGAAAGCAGATGCAGCAAAGAAAAAACCCACCACTCTGGTTCTTAGAGTAACTTCATGGCAGACTCCAACACCTACAGGAGCAGTGAGGTCTTCCACCGTAAAATGGGCAATGATGCATTAGTATGCCCACTGGGAGTTGAAGTATCAATTTGATATTTTTCCATTTATCTCATATCAAGAGTTATGTGCATGGTGAAAGACCTTTTACACATATCAATGTGCAAATCTCAAAGAAATCAATAGTGTTTAACTAAGAATTCATTATACTAACAAAATCCATCAAAAGAACATAAACAAAATAATGTAAAACAAGCATCAGCCACAGCTTTTCAAATTCAAGCTGCCTAGGCATATTATTTAAATTATAAGGTGACACACTGAAATAATATTGGTTTTCTGTTTTGAAATTTACTTGCTAGATTTTAATGCATATGAATGTTGCCAGACAGAAACCTGTTCATACACATTTTCCTATATTTTATCTGAAGAGTCAACACACAGATGAATTTCAAAGGAAAAGGTCTATAAAGAAACTATATAAAATGTAAGTGCAAACTATACAAGACAGTATATGAATCAACAGAAACAGACAGCAAGTTCTGCCAAGGTGTTCAAAAGAATAAAAATCGAAAAGTAGCTCAGCTGAACTGCAAAGAATATTGAGTACTTGCAAAGAGTATCACAACCAAGCACTAGAGCTCACAAAAAAAAAACACAAATCAGAGAGAATTTCTAATGAACAATGTCACTTCTGTAGCAGGTTGGGGTTTTATTACTGTTGTATTTTATTGTAGTAGTTAAAAAAATGAATTTTTGAAAAGATAAGGAAAAGTAAGTGCAAAATTCAGGTTACAAACAAATACGTATGAGAATAAGTATATTTTTGATGCATGGTTAGATGTGGGAAAATCTCTCTGGCTGAATCTGTTGCTAGATACAAAGAGAAGGTCAAACTAGCAAACATACAAAAACATTTTAGAAGGCTGAGTGATAACAAGAAGCAACTGTCCCAAATGTATACACCCTCTGTGACAAAGCAAGCAAACACAAAATGTAGCGTTTGGCAACAATTATAATTCAGCTGAACCAACATGACACATACCCAAAAATAAAATAAAAAAAAAAAAAAAAAACCCAAAAAAAAAAAACAAAAAACCTCCACCAAAACCAGAACAGACATCGACAAAACTCATATGCTCATTTTATCTTTTTATAACATGAAAGCTTCCATAACATTTGGCCTGTCATTGATATATTAAGGCTTCCTATGATTTCCTGTGCTACAAGGGGAGGAAAATATCAGGACAGAAAATAAGATTTGCAAAGATCCATGAAGTACTGATACAGGTAGAGTTCCCTTTGGCCTCTAAAGAACTCCGTAATTGACTTACTAATTTAATCATCATTTTTTAAAATAAATAAATAAAAATCTACTTCAGCCATAAATGGAACCCAAGACTCTTTAATTCCATTTTCATGCCTCATGTAACCAGACGATATAGCAGAAAAAAAACTCTATACAACTAGAACTCAAAAAACAACAGTATATGTTGCCAACACTGAAGTGTATGTTGTCATATGGAATCATTTACAGATATTAATTCCTACTATTCCTGCAAAACCAGGAAAATTTTGTTGAGCTTTACATGTTTCAAATCAAGCTCTGAGATAGGTCACATCATTACAAAAGTTGTTATGAACTTGGCATTGCAGTGGTATTACTGTAAGAACAGATGTCTGTTTTAAGCAATACAGCATTGCTGTATATAAAGAAGTGATTCTGAACACCTCCTTACTGCACAACTTCTAGAATTTCAACAAGAACTTCCAAAAAACAAATGTTGAAAACTAAATTATAGAAGCATATGGCAGAGTGCAATTAAGCTAAACCATGTTAAGTACACAATTAATTTCTGCAGAAACATTTTTGTAAGAATTTTGTAAGTGTAAGCACTTACCTGTGGCACCATACAAAAAGATTGTGACACTTTGTCACTCACAGGTTCATCCAAAGTCCACCCAAGTCATTGGGGCTCCTGAAATATTTGTAAGAGAAAACCAGAAGGGAATTAAAGAACTTCACTTTGGCAGAAAAAAAATAGAATACATAACAAATATGAGAGTAAATGGAAGTATTTAATTAGTCTTCACAGGAAAAGATTGCAACCAGATGCTTAATTTTGATCTCAGGCACAGCAGGATCAGAATACTTATTACTGATATTAAGCAGGGTTAAAAATTTAAATAAGAATGGTATAATGAAATTATTGATACAGATTATGTAGAGAACTAGCCAAAGCATTTTCCTTGAACTCTGAGCAGTATGAATTCAGCATATAATGTAGATCAATAAAGTAACAATAACTAAAGAAGGGCAAACATCCATCTTTGAATGTGAAGGACTGTACTGGGTTCGTGTATAAAGGTTGAATGGGAGGTCAGGCAGGGGCTATAAGGATGGCTTCTGTGAGAAGTTGCTAGAAGCTTCCCCCATGTCCAATAGAGTCAGTGCCAGGCAGCTCTAAGATGGACCCATCACTGGCTAAGGGGGAGACAATCAGTGGTAGCATATCTGGGATCACATATTTAAGAAGGGGTGTGCGGGAAACTGCACAAAGCAGCTAGTCAGACAGAAGCAGCCCTGCAGACACCAGGGTCAGTGAAGAAGCAGGGAGAGGAGGTGCTCCAGGCACTGGAGGAGAGATTCCCCTGCAGCCCGTGATGCAGACCATGGTGAGGCAGGCTGTGCCCCTGCAGTCCATGGAAGTCCATGATGGGGCAGACATTCACCTGCTGCCCATGGAGGAACCCAGAATGGAGCAGGGGGATATGCAAAGGAGGCTGTGACCCCATGGGCAGCCCATGCTGGAGCAGGCTCCTGGCAGTACCTGTGGCCCCATGGAGAGAGAAGCCCATGTTGGAGCAGGTTTGCTGCAGGACTTGTGACCCATGGAAGGGACTCACGCTGGAGCAGTCTGAAGAACTGCAGCCTGTGGGAAGGACTCACATTGAAGAAGTTCATGAAGAACTGTCTCCCATGGGAAGGACCCCACACTGGAGTCCTCCCCTGAGGAGGAAGGAACAGCAGAGACAATGTGCTAAGAACTAACACCGCCTAGTCCCCATCTCCCTGCATCATTGAGGGGAAAGGAGGTAAAGAAATTGGGAGTAAAGTCAGGCCCAGGAAGACCTGAGGGGTGAGGAGAAGGTATTTTAAGATTTGGGTTTGTTTCTCATTATCCTACTCTAATTTAGTTGGTAAGAAATCAAACTAATTTCATCAAGTAAAGCCTATTTTGACTGTGGCAGGAATTGGTGAGTGATCTCTCTGTCCTTATCTCAACCCACAAACCTTTCATTATATTTTCTCTCCCCTATCCAATTGTGGAGGAGGAGTGCTAGAGTGGCTCTGATGGACACCTAGTATTCAATCAGGATCAACCCACCACAGAGGCAAAGGAGGGCAGTGAACTACTGAATGATCAGCCCAACTTTAATTCTGACAAATACACTACAGGAAATGCTGGGACTCAATATACTTATAAATTGTTTCTTTAATACTGCAGGAAAAATTGACTTGTCAGGAACAAATTGTGTCAAACCAGTCTCATTTCCTTCTTCAATATGATAGCAAACTAGTAGATAAGGTACACAAAATATATATTATCACTAAGGCTTTTGATGGGGTCTCATATAAAAATCATTGCACACAAACTACAAAAACGTGATCAAAGTACCATATATTCATCACATAAATGATCATCTGATTCACACTGAGAAAATATCTGCAAATCACTTTCATACTCAATGCATGTTTTAAGTAGGGTTACACTGGGATTTGTTTTGGCCTTAATCATATTTATTTTGTTAGTAACATGAATGTTGAACAGCAAGAATATTTCGAAAGTACATGGGAATATTGTTGAGACAGTAGTGACTGCTACAGGACAAAGAACAGCATACTGAGATCAGTTTGGCCACCCTATTTTTCAGTTAAGACAGAGCCAAACTGGAGTGTGCTGAGAATGAAATGACTGAACAAGAGTTTCCTAAATCTCTACGTATGGACAAATACTAATGAAACTTGGTTTGCTTCTTCAGGGAAGAGATACCCAGGTCCAGCCCATTTGGAGCTTAGAGAGCGATTATCCTTATAAACAGATACTTTCTCTTGCACCCTCTAGAAGTAGAGCACAGATATTAGAGTTCTTTCTCCTACTGTGGCACCCACGGAGATGGTGAACCTGTTCCTCCAGTTAGAAAAGCAGGTTACCAAACTAGTTTCCAAGACTGAGCCATTTTGATCTATTTGTATTTGATCCTGCTCTCTGCTGAAGCCCTGCCTAGATCTCCTGGGGTCCATTCTGGAACAGATTTCTGTTGATCGTGTTATTTATATTTCCTGTTAAAAAAAAAAAAAAGAGACATAACCAATTAGCAAAATTTATCAAACTTCTAGACAGATAGCCGTAAGTAAGCCTCCATTTTGTGACATTCTCTAGACTTATTCAGACTACGAGATTATTCTAGCTTTTTACTTTAAGAATGTTTTTCTCCCACCCACTATGAATGCCAAGCATGTCAATCACGATAACAACAACAAAATACATATGGGACAGTTTAAGGAGGAAGAACAGACATGAGAAACTGCTCCTTTAACTTATTTGGAATCAACTCCAACACGCATGCCTGGGAGAAGAAAAATGAGTATATGGTAAGTCATGTTGCTTTCATTATCTTTTTATAAAATGGGCAAAAAAGACAGTGACAATGATTCATACTTTATACACAGTAACATTTCACTGAGTTATTTTGTTCAAGTATATTTTCCCCAAGAGCAGTATTCTAGCTTTACATCCAGTAAAATAAGTTGCATGCAGCTGCTATGGGGTTTTGTAAAGCAGAATTTGATTTTGAAAGTTTTGAAATAAGTTTAACACATTTTCTTGAAAAGATATAGTTGTATTTAGTGTTTAGCAAAACACGCCCGTGGTATGATCTAGGAATCAGGTTTTATACTGCTTATTAACTGTTTATATGAAATCACAAACTGAGAATTTACTTTATGAAACTCCAAGAAGCCATAGCCTGTAAAATATGTCTTTTATGTGGCTTGTATGTTTTAGAAAGTAGAAAATAAAAGATAAAATCATTGAAATATATATTAAAGATGTGTTAACTCGCTTTATATACAAGTTATTCATAAGAGAGAATTTCTGTTCAGGTCAAATTATACGGTGTATAAAATGCACACAAGAACTGATTCCTCTGACATTTGGTAGTTCTCGTGCTGGGTATAATTTTTACTTAGGGCTCCAGAAAAGAAAATAAAATTTCTCAATGTACAGAAACAGATTTCTGTCCTTTTTTTGAGAAGTGAAACTGTAAACAGTACAGATGAAAATACTAATATGCCCAATTAGATATAAGTTTAAAATGGCACATTACACTCTGCATATGTACCCAAGCACATTTTTGATTCTGCCAGTACCCATGCCAGACCAAGAAGCTCCAGGTAATATTCAGTAGCAAATGAGCATGATCTTCCCCGGGCAAGTGCTTGCTGTTATTTAGATCTCTACAATCTGCTTGAAAGTTATATGCAGGCACCTGGACATTTGAAGAAAATAGAATCTGTGGCCTGTCTTTACTTGGTGGACTTGAAGCCTCAATATTCTGCTCAGTTTCCCCCACAGCCAACATGTGTTCAAGGGCACATATTTACTTGGATTGCATGAAAGTGATATACTGCACAGAGTAACTAGAAATAGGAGGTAAATAAGTAGAATTGGTAATCGAATGTGTGGTCCTTCTAGCCAACAATTCTTGAAATAATCCCCTTGAGGGTAGTGGAAAGCAAGTGTAAGTGCACGATAATTTTCTGCATTTTTGTTGCACACACTTAAGGAAAGAAAACTACAGCATTGATAAACATCAGCATTAAGAAACTAGCTACAGGATTTCAGATGAGCCTCCCCACATACCTGTTGGATATTTGGTATGTTGTTGTTGTCATCATTTTTAGTATAAAACACAAATGGCAAAATATTTCTTGCGAGCTGCAGTCCCTGTAGTTCAACCACTTCTGCTACAGCCCCTTTGGGAATGCAAAACTGAATATAACCTTCCCAAATCTATCTCTGTCTCTCTTAGTGAAGAGGTGAACCCCATAACCACTGGCTTCTTGAGAACACTCTCCTTACACGCCAGAAGTTAGTGCTGGGGCACAGCAATCAGAGATAAGCCAGGTGGGGAAGAGGAAGGCCTGGGCACGGGAAGTGGGTGAGCTGGTAGGGCAGAGCTTCAGCTCACGCTGCAGATTATCAGGCAGCGTGGGAATGTGACAGTGGATGGCAGCAGGCAGCAAGGAGCAGCTCCTGGCATACAAGTATTTCTGCAAATGCTAGTGGCCTAATGGGAAATAGTAGGAAGAGGAGGATCAGGTACTGCTGGCAGCATGCACTCAATTGCAAAATCCTTAGCACACTACTTTTAATTGGCCTTTGAGATGTTCTGAACTGCTTACACCTGCCCAGTAACCAATCCTAGCCTGCGCTGCATAAATAACAGCTTTGCTGCGCTTCACCTTATTCATGTTTCACACCTGATGCCATCTGTTATTTTGTTGCTTCCCCATTGCAGCCTTTAAACCTACAACTCAAGTATCTCCCACCAACCTGCTTTCCACCTCCACTGTACATGAAGAGCCTGATGCATGAGCTGACGCACTTACTCTTGCTCTCAAACTAGGCAAACATCATTTATTGAGGAATACTTGCGCCTCTTTCTACTGGTCCTTGCACAGAGTAAGAGAGTATCACTCCCTCCTATCATCCAGGGATATTATCCCCAATGGAACAGCTCAGAGTCAACACTGTGAAACATTAACCACTATGAAACACTATGGAATTCAACATAATTTTTCTTATAGTGTACCACCAGGCACTTGGAGGTTCTTTTGAGGGAGCCCAGTTTCAGTTGCAAGAGCTTCTATCTCAATTCTGCATTTCTGAAATTCCAGGGGTTGAGTTTTGCCAGATTCAATGTTCTGCAAAGTCACAAGACAGCAAACAGTTAAGAGTATTCACTGGGAACAATTGACCTGTCAGTCACTCTAACAACAAAAAAGCCAGGCAAGAAAATTTGAAGGATAGAAGGTGAGGTATTTCAACTTAGCTGAAATACACCTTAATCTTTGAACATGTGACCCCAAATCCATTTTGCACCAGGAAATAAAACAGGAAGAATAATTGGAAAGCGGAATATAACATTCTGTTGTCTCCAGCCTTTTATGGAAGCTTTCATATTTGTCCTGTTGTGGTGACTCAGAACTGCTGAGCAAAATAATCTGGGTTTGATTCAGCAGCTGCAGCTGCATCTTTGCAATTTTATTGCTCGTTCTATAAGCAATGTCTCAAGCATTTCCCCCTTGCTCCATTTTAGAAGACGTACCCTGCCCCCTTTTCCAATTTAAGAATTGCATATGCTGCTCCTCTCAATCTTTATTGTGTTAAAGCAGAAGAGGCAGAGAAGGGCCATGAGGGGTGCAGGCATGCAGCTCAGAGGACATGGCTGGAGGGATGGAGGTGGGAAAGGGCAGAAGTTCCCATCCTAAGCCTCATCTGCTCTCCTCCCTCTTGACTCCATCAGAGCCTCTTCCTGCAGCCCTGGAGTGAATCCTGGCTGTGCCTGCCCTGACCACTGCACATCTCCCTCTCTAAAGGACACCAGGCATGGATCCAAATTAGGAATCATTGGCGTAGCATATGTCATATGTATGCATGCAGCATATGTGGAAACTACACACAAACCAGCAAGCCCCTGAGTTCAAAATGGTTGTGAACTAGGGGAATACTATAGAATTCTTATATGCTTGCCCTGTTTCCATACAGCTTTCTAGGGAGCTCAGTCAGAAAACAAAATGCTGGGCTGGAGGAGCTTGTGGTCTGACTCTATACAAGCATTTTATACTAGCTGCATGTTTCAAAAGATAATGTAGAACAGGAATGAATTTATTGAGAATTTGTTCTTCAGCAGCAATTATAATGATGGGAATAAAGAACGAGGTTCTTTGATGTGACAATATGGAAGTAAAATTTCTGCAACTGAGCTCTGTTTTTAATGTCTAAACACCACTGCATGATATGTCAAAACCAACAAGCAAAACAAATACAGTCTGAAGGCAAATCCAAGCAGCTGGATCAAGGTGTTCAGGATAGGTGAGAGACAGCTATTACTAATTGGTTTAGTATAGATATGAAAAAGAGTTGCCATATTTAAACCTCTAAGATGGTGATGGCAGAAATATTTTATAACTGATTTTCAGTAGAATTTAACTAATTTCAGTAATGACAAATATTTGTATATGTTGATAAAATAATTTATAGTTTCCTTATACTGGAAAGAGTCACAGAAGAATACTGGTACTTCCTAAATCACCTTTTATAGGCATTCACTTCAAGTGAACAAACAGGAAAAAAGTTGCAAAAAACACTTCCTCCTAGGGTTTCTAAACCAGCTCAGTAAAAACCAGCAAAGCAACACTTCAGTGTTCCTCATAGATCAAGTCTTTCTCACTGGATAGCAACATGGCCACAAAACTACCATCTCAAGAGGAATTTGAGAACTGGACAGCTTTTCAAGTTGCGGATCTCCTAAGACAGGTACTGAATGCATATGTAACACTTTAGGCAGCCCAGTCTAGCTAGCAGAAATCTTACTGGATTTATCTTTGGAAAATAGGTATCTTACCCTAAATCTAGCACAGATATTCTAAAGTACTGAAAACAGATAAGTCAGCAATTGTCATCCCCAAGAACTTATTAATTTTATGCATTTCTTGGTGCTCTCCTGGTTTTTATAGAAATCTAATGCATAGTAGAAGCTGCTAACTAAAATCTTCCTCATGGCAAATCATATAAAAATGTTCACTCACAGGGATATTTCTTATAATAGAAAAGGTATTTCATGCCCCAACTTATTTCCTGCTAGGAAGAGATAAATGTTTCACTAAAAGTGGGTCTAGATTTTATATTTGAATATCGCTTTAGAATTTACAGCTTGTCAGTAAGAATCTACTGTTCACCTTTGCTTTCCAATGCATAAACACCGACAGTAGTTGACAGATACTGTTTAAAATTAAGGTACTTGAAAATTTTTGTTGGTGGTATTTTCTTGGGTTTAGTTGGTTGGTTGGTTTGGTTTGGTTTGGTTTTGTTTTTGTTTTTGTTTTTTTGGGGGGGTGTATTTAAATCATTCCTTTGTCTGTTTGTACATTTCCTATTTCTGCAGTGTCATTTTTAGCACATGTAAAATGTCCTGAATTGCACAAAGTAGTCATCCTTTCACTACTTGGATAATCTCCTTCAAGATACATAAAAGATATCCTTTGTGATACATCCTTTTTCAATATCATATTTTTTCCTTGTAAGTACTGAATATTATGACTCAGATTTTAGACTTCTATCTATAATTAATTTACACAATAAACTCCATTCATTTTGATATAGGGTCTCATTTTACATTCCTTTTTGTTTTTTGTTTGGTTTGGGTTTTTTAATGAAACTTTCTCTATATAATTTTTATATAGTATTTATCTGTCCTGTGTTCATTCAACTCTAAATATTGCACTGATCTGTTGCATTAACTGCTTTATACCAACAGTGAGAATTTGTCATTAAGATTTCTCATCTTTTTCAATTGAAGGAGCATACAATCTTTATCAAGGACAATAATGCAGTGTAATGAAGTGTTTCTACAAGATTCCCATTTGTAGCCATGTAAAAAGTAAGCCAAAGTTTAAAATGTTCATGATGTATTTTTACAAACCCCACAGAGGTATCACAGGTGGGTCACTATCCCCACACTGAGAAAGCTGATCTGTTCTATGGACTTAATTCATACCATAATGATAATGTATCAGCTAAACTGTGAACTTATTACTGTGAACAGCTACTCAGAGGATTAATTAGCTCAAAGCCTCTCAGCTTAAAGGAAATCAGACTAATTAACAGAAGATATAATGATTTTAAAGTACCCTGCAATTCTACAGCAGAATACAAGGCAGAAAATTAATAGCAATTGTTCAACAACTCAGAGGCTTCCAGGGAAATTTCAGCAGGCACACCATAACTACTGGCTTCATACTTGTTAAGAGAGAACCTTCCAGCTTGATAAAAAGATGTTAAAGCTTATGCTTACATTCACATCACTGATTAAAGCAGCTAAGTGATCTAATTACTGTAGTATAATCAACATTAAGTACTTGGGCATTCTGCATATCAAAGAGTAGCACTATGAAGTAGCAGTCATTTGCCTGCAGCAATCATGTACAGAACTGTTCAGTTCCTGCTACCAGCTCTCCAGAGGGCCTCAGCACCAGAAACTCCCACCATTTCACAGCCAGTCAACATGCCAGGGGCTGTGCTAGATCTCCCCTGCTCTGACACTGGCCATACATGTGCTTAAACCCTAATGAAATGCTGTTAAGGTTGCACAAACAAGCACTCAAATGTGCCAGAACTGGGATTACCTCTATAAATTGAATTCGCCCTCTTTTACATACATATCATGATAGTCCATAATTGCTTCTTCATGTACTACCTTTCCCATTTGCAAAAGCCTTCCTCTTTCAATGCAGAGAAACCAGTATATTTGGGCAGTATTCTGGACCATTACAGAAATTATAAAGTGTGCAAAGCCAGTGCCTGCTGAAAAATAGAATGAATTCATGGTAACACTGATTAATTCTGCCTTGAAATATCAGATTCTGTCACACACCACCCCCAGCATTTTAACCTGAAGCCATGCAAGTCAACCAGAAAGCACATGATAATTCTGAGAGCTTGACTTGAAATTTCAGGCTCCAATTTGCAGAAGTGGTGAGAGGTGAGATTTGCAACCAGTGACAGCTCTGCTCAGAAGATAAAAATGCCAAAATATTAAATATGAAAATATACATGTATAGCTCACAGATCTAAATTACTAAATTACTATACTTAGTAATACTTATATACTAATATACTTAGTATACTTATACTAATTATATTAAATTACTATAATTAGACATACAAAACCTGTATGAGTTTTATCTCACAAAAAACAGTTAAAAAAAATAAAAAAAAAACCAAAACAAAACCAGAAAAAACAGTTACTTAATGTTTCTTAAGCACCTGGACAATAAAATGGGTGCTGTGGACCAGCTCAGAACAAAGAAAAATAAGATTCTGAATTCAAAGAAGGCTTGAATACTGTACAGTACAGGTGTACAATATAACCAGACAAGCAGTGAGCACTAAACAGAATGCAATATATCAAAGGGCGGTTCAGGAAAGTCACATTAACTTCTCTGTGCTGTGATTGAGGCTGGGTCTTCTAGAACAGGTATACTGAGGTTGGTGCCATGATATACATATACAAGGCATATGTGCAGTGCTAATATTGCATGCCCTTAACTTTGTCTTAATGATGTTTCCATGACAGATTTTTGTGCATCATAACTACAGAAGTTATTAACTAGCCATTTCCAGCCTCATGAAAGGCATTTGCATAAAATCAACAACTTCACTACTAAAAAATAATCATTTTTACTTTTTTCCTCAAAAGTAAGTGAAAAAAGTGAAAATACTAATGGAAACCTCTTAGCCATGTGCATGTATTTGCTTGTTATCTTGGTTCTATGCTATAATTGCAATTACACTGAGATATTCCATGTTACATTCAGAGTTTATCCACTTATTCTGTTTGACATATACTCTAGTCCCTGTTCTCAGCACTGATCTTAATGCTGTGGAGTTAATCAATTCATAAGAAAATGGAATGTTCTGTGTCATCACTAAACATAGTAGTGACACATCTGCTTGTCTGACAAGCTAATAACATAAAACAAAAAGAGTAAAAATCTAATTTTACTTTACACAAAGGTTACATGCTTAATTAACAGCATAAGACAAAACACAAAAGCAAACCACCAGAGCCAATAATTGGAGATAAAGCAAATAATGAGAAATAGAAGGCAAAAGCCAAGAGCAGAAAGTGTGCATTACATTGATTCTTTGCCTCTCCACCAACATCAGTGCAACTGATGGCAAATTAACACATCCTGCAACCAACCATTGGTCTAACACCCACAGCAACCCTCTCCTCTGAATTGTGATCTAATCTATATTGCAGATGAGCAACACTCCCCTACTCATACAAAAGAACAATTTATAAACTCAAGCATATTGGCTTATAGGCCAAAAAGACTATCTGAAATTTTGAATATGAAATTTTCATATCAAAAAAGTAAATAAAAAACACTTTCAATGTTTTTAATTCTGATCAGTTTTAAGTATTGTAGCAATAAAGAATAACATTAGAAATGCCACATAGAAATATTTATATAAGAATAATTTATTTTCAGTAATCTTTCTGTGTTAGTGTCCAAGTTGGTAATTACTGCTACAGAAACTTACCGCTAAGCATTAAAAATACTAAAATTTATTTCAAATATGGTATATTTTTAAATAATAGATTTGTATTTTTTTTACCACATTCACAGAATCACAGAATGGTTTAGGCTGGAAGGAACCTTAAAGGTAGTTTAGTTCCAACCCCGCAAAGGGTGTCCAAAGCATATTCAAAGCCCCATCCAGCCTGGCCTTGAGTATTGCCAGGGATGGGGCATTCACAGTTTCTCTAGGCAATCTGTCCCAGTGTCTCACCACCCTCAAATCGAAATAATAAATAAAGGAAATCCAAGGCGTCCATTTTTTTCCAAATTACTATTAAGTTTCTGTCATAAAGATATACTACTTTCAGACGTTTCTGTTTCACTTTATAATCAGCATCAACTTTCTTAAAAAAACACCATAACCATGTTACAGAAAATAAATCCTGTTTCTGAACCTGAATTATTTCCAGCAATGCCCATTTATCATGGGAACTGCAAGACACACTTAGCCCAAACATCTGGTGCTGAAACCAAGCTGCAGCCAGAGCATACAGAGGTTGGTAAACAGACTCATAACAGACCTTTCTCTTAGATAGCCTTAGTTTTCCAGCAGTCAGTGATATAACCACTTCCTGAACTGATTACACAGCTACTGATGGACTTCTGTCACAAGATACATTTAACATGTTCCTAATGCTGGCCTCCTCTTGTTCCATAGCAATTGAAGTTCCACAGCATGTTTCTGTTGGCCTCCTTTCATTTGTGTTTCATTTGCTGCTTCACAATTCCATCCTGTCTACTCCGTTCATGATACCATCAGCCCTGATCCCCTGTAATCTTTCTAGTTAAAAAAGCAGTAATACTGTATCTTCCAACCCTAACGATTCTATGATTCTATGATTATCTCCACTGTGGAAGTCACTACCTATTTCTAATAATTATAGTTATTCTGTCCAGTACTCTTTTTCCAATTATCTATGTCAAATAGTATAAAAATTTCCACAACTTCAAGAATTTGAGCATGGAAATATTTAATAGTTTGTTTACAAATGTCAAATTTTATACTTTTGTAATAATTCTACTTTTTCTTACCTCAGTTTGGAATGCCTGAATCTGCTGTGGTTGTAGAAAAGCTGGGCATGAATGGATCTCATTTCTTGGTAAGCAAATATTTCATAAAAGCTGTCATTCAAGCATATTTCAGCATGAGGCTTGTATTCCTTACAGTGCCAGGAAATAATATGGCATTTTTCTTCCTCATACACACTTCATCAGTTGCTCTGATTTTCCACTTTAGTGGGCTGATTTATATCTCGGACTCAAGGAACATCCCTACGAAAGAGAAACCCAGCCAGCTCCACCAGAGAATGTGCAGATATATAGAATCAGCCATTAGCACACAGCTATAGCAGGGAATGTCTCATGAAGTATGACTTAGAGGGATTCAGGGCTTTTTAAAGAAAATATATATATTTTTAAAGCCATTGTTTGTGTAATAGCTTTTTCATAAAATTTGCATGGTTAAGAACATTTACTAGTACAGAATTCCACATGAATTTTACAATAAAAGTTTAGAGGTACCAAGAACAATGTCTGAAAAACAAATCTGACAACTTCCTGTGTTGACCTTTGAAGATTTTTTTGCATAGGAGTGTGATTAACTGATTGCAACTAATTAGAAGAGAGGAATAGAATAAAGAACTGAGGCAAGTCCTCTACTACTAATCCCATTTGCATAGGTGCTGAAGTAAAATACCTTCAAGATGTATTTGAAGGTAAAATAATTGCTATATTTATGGACTGCAGAGAAATCATGCTTGCTTGGCTCAACAAAACTGTTTCCTGGATGTATCGGGAGTTATATTTGCTGATGACATTAACAAGGGCTTCAGTTCTACAAAGCAATTCATTAGATCACAGCTACTCAGGTGCATGTAGGTTCATTTTGTTTAAAACTGAATGGTCACAAAATAAACTGGGTTTTACTAACACTTCATGCTAGTATAGTAGGGCTAACAAAGCCAAGTACAGACTGATTCCTGTCCTGTTCACACACTGTACATTGAATCAATAAAGGCGCTGTAATCCCCATTGCTGGGAAGTGAAATTAAAGCTAAGAGTGAATGCGTTGGCTTCTTGTGGCTGCTGCAAGTAAATTTACACAGCAGCAGTGGAAAAGAATCTGACAAATATTTTTCAGATATGAGTGGTGACCTAATCAAAACGCAAGTGAAAAAAGCAAGGGGAACAATGGATGATCTGTGGCAATGGTCTGTGATACAAAAGCAATATGATTAAAAATGAAAGCATCTGCTAGTACGTTCTCCTAATATGCATTCTCTTTAACACATCTTTAAAGATTATTTTGCACTGCAGAAAACATATCAGTGTACATGTGATGCAATGAGCAGCATCCATTTTTGATGACATTGTAGAAAAAGTGAGACAAGTCTCATACATGGTAGTAACCTCTCTACAGCTCTCATGTGTTCTTTAATTGATTTTTCACTAGCATTGTCAACATGATAAATCTGTATGCTTGAAACAGAATTAATTACGAAAATACTGAAGAAATAATAATTCGAGAACCTGTATTTTGCTATCATTAATAGTAATATTTGAGAAACTACAAGTTACTGTTCTACGTACAAATAAACGTATATTAACTTGTAAGTAATTCAATCAATATTCCAGATTTTTTTATTCCAAGCTCCTAGCCTAGTATACAAGAAATTTATACCAATCCAAGAATTAGAAGTTCTTTCACTGTTAGGAGGTGTATAATTTCAAAAGAATACCCTTAGTAGATTCACCTTAACAATACACTAGAGAGTAATCAGGTGGCTAAGGTACACACTTCCACTCAGAGTTTCTGTCTACACCACTTAAAGCACGATATCTTAAGTAGATCAACTGGTTTGTATAAAGGTGTCTGGAAATCCCAAATTCAAAAATCCTGCTTCTCCTATTGTGTGTGTTTATTATCCTTGGCAAGAACCTTAGGTTTTGCACCTCAGTTTATCATCCAGTTATAAGGGGTATATGATTTATTTCACTACATTCTGTGGAAAAGCTGCCCATCTATCACTAGACAGCAGTGAACAGAAAAAAAAAAACCAGCCTTTTCCCTGCCACTCCCCAAAAAAAAAAAACCACTACACAACACAAACCATAAAACAAAATGCTTGAGCAAGCCTGATGTCATCTACTCAATAGGACTGGCAGGTTCACATTCACACATTAATTATTTTTAAAAATCAAATACAAGCTTGCACCTACCTACACAAGTGTACACAGAGACACTATGCACATGTGTAGATGTCACAGTATCTGCACAGCATTTCCATGTGTCTACACAATGTTAGATGGATATATAAATGCAGATCTGTTTTTGTACCACTGGACAGATAATCAGGTATCTGTCAGGTATCACTGGACAGATATTCCTTCTAGTCTGACACATAAAGAAGAAAGCAATTCTGTGGTGTCTTCCATGCCAAAGTAGTGAACTTTTCACAGTCGGAGGCACAGTTTTCCATTTTACTTTTGCAGGGTCAGAAAAGGTGCTTTCTGCAAGAATACCCATGGGTGGAAAATATGTAAGAGTGCCTGTGAGGGCTGAGAACACAGCCTGAGTGAAACCAAGTCAATGCCTCCCAGTAGCCCTTCACAATTCTCAGACAAGCTCTTCTTACTGTAAAACTTCTCCAGCCTGCCCAAACCTCTACATTGGCACTGACACCTTAATCATGTGCAGCACAGGATTTTTGTATTAGTGACATATACAAAAATTCAGAGAGGCAACACTCCTCTGGGCAGGCAGAGTGCTGGCTGACTGGCGGACCTCACTGAACGGAGCATTACCTGGAAAGCAATACATGCCACCATCCTGTTGCACATTTACCACAGGACATAACCACCACCAGCGCACCAGATGTGTCTGTTTCCTGTGTGGTTTCAGTGAGGACACTCATCTTTTTTATTTTTCCATAGAAAGAATATTGTCAAAAGTTGGAGAAATGCTGCATAAAGTAACTATCCTAGAGCTCACCACTTCACTAACACAAAACTTCATAGGGGCCTTTCCTGCACAACCCATTCTTTGTGTCAAATGCAAATTGCATTTTATGTGAATCAGCTGGATTTATCAATGCTAAAGTCTTTTTGAAGTTTAAAATATTCAGAGGCAGCTCATACAGGGACTATCCACATAATCTGTGATAAGATGGCCACAATATCTTAAATCAATTTTTACTGGTTTCAGGATAGAAATAGAGGAATCAACATTTATATAGAAATTTCTTTGAATATTTCTTGCCTTTGAGTGGCTAAAAGACAATTGCTTTTATAGCAATATTACATTCTGTTTCATAAACATACTGAGTATCAAACTGATCTTTTATAGGATATAAAATTACAGGCATTTTATGAAAATTTAGAATAGCTCTTCTATAACTTTTGTAGAATCTAAAAATGCAGAGGTGTGGTATATTAGATCTGAAGCACACTGTGCAGTTTCATTTTTTTATCAATAGTACTATACTTGTGATAGTTATTCAATATGCAGGTCACATCTGAATAGTGCTAATTGAGTCCTAATGTGCAAATCAGCATTTAGCCACAGCTGCATTGCACAGAGAACATTATAGCCTCTCTTGCTTTTTAATGTCTGAACTTGCTACACTGTGCTTTGCTTTTCAGTTCCAAGAGTAGGTTACTTGTATGACAGGGGTTTTTTAATTGTGTTTAATTCCCAGACAGATTGAAAAAGTTGTAAAAGGACAGCGAATTTTGAATTGAACTTCAGAACTGAAAAAAGGTAGACTTTCTTATTGGATTTGTAGATAGAATTAAAGAATTATTGAACATAGCAAAATAGTCAGACACTGATTCTGAAAAACTTTTGCACATCTCTCCTCTTTTCTTGCTATTTTGAAAGGTGTTTTGAATCGCATGGCTGGAATATGAGTGCCTTGGAGAAAACCAGACCCCTTTTCTTCACCAATATGCTATTGGGGATTTTTGAATAATATTTAGAGAATGGAATCTTTGTCTTCCTGTGGGAGATTCATACCTCCCTGCCAGTGCAAAACACTGCCAGAGCCTGACAGGTTCAATTCACTGAGGCTGTACTTTAACATCCATTTATGTCAGTACTGTACTGAGATAAACCATCGTCTCACTTCGATGCTCCTTCCCATCCCTGCAATGCAGAAGCAGCAGATGGGAAAGGACAAGAACCACATGTGCTTTCTCTAGTGACCACAATGACAGAACACACCACACCTAGAGGCTCCTATGTTGCTATGTTAATGCTGTAGACTCCCACAAGACCTTAATAATTTCCCCACTTTCAGCTAAGAGAGTGTTTCCTAATACTACCAGTGGTATTTTAGCAGCATGAGGTAGAGGAATAGGTCAAAGGATGGGCTAAAATTGTTTTGGGCTGCTTGGATATCTGTTAAGAAGGAGCTAACCAGCACCAGGTTCTGCTCAATGTGATCTGCCATCCGTCCATCCATCCATCCATCCATCCATCCATCCATCCATCCCTGTATAATTAGTTTCAAAAATAAAATGCAAACAATGAATACCTTGAATTCCCAGAACGGGAGGGAGGTTGGGGAGAGGGAAAAAGGCGGAGTAGAGGAGTTCCATGGAAAATGATACTACAGAAATACATATTTTAAGCTGCAAAACATTAGTAGGCCATGTAAATGCATTAATTTAATTGCCTTTTTGCACTGTTTCTATTCCTCTGACATTCTTTTCTCCTATTCATATTATCTACCAGCTGATACATACCACCTCTCCCCGCACAACTCTGCCAGGGCTGAGCCCCACTTTTCCCCCTCTGCTTTACACATCCTTGCCTTCAACACCTAGTGCTCTGCTTTTAGCCTAGTGCCTTGGCTTTTGGCCAGGGTCCTCCATCTCTTTTGTCCTCAATCAGGTCTTACTCTTCATGATACAGATAGACAGAGTCTTGGGTAACATGGTTTAGTGTGCAGTGGCCCTGCTCATGGGTATGGGGTTGGAACTAGATGATCTTAAGGTCCTTTCCAACACTAATTATTCTATGATTCTATGAAAGAAAATTTCTCCTCTTGACACTTCTCATTGATTTGCAGTCCAATGGGCTTTCCTCATTTCCATCCTTCTCAGCTGTAGATGTTCTCCATCAGAAGCAGCTAAGCGGGCTCAAACATAGAATCATGTCCCTGCCATGGGCAGGGACACCTCCCATTAAACCATGCCACCCAAGGTTCTGTCCAACCTGACCTTGAACACTGCCAGCGATGGAGCATTCACAACTTCCCTGGGCAACCCATTCAAGTACCGCACCATCCTTACAGTAAAGAATTTCTTCCATCTATTGAATGTAAACTTCCCCTGTTTATGTTTGAACCCATCACCCCTTGTCATACCACTACAGTCCCTCCCCAGCATCCTTGTAGGCCCCCTTCAGATACTGGAAGGCTGCTATGAGGTCTCCACACATATGAAAGCTATTCTTTTTTTCAGAAACACCTTGATTTCCAGGTATTTCTACAGGCTCTGGTTCACTTTCTTGATGAAGACCCCAGATAGTGGTAAGAAGAAGGCACCTTATGAGCTTGAACTCTTTTGTGCAAAGACAAGTGATGCTGGCACCTATCCCTGTAGCAAGTGCTCTACAGACTTTTAAAACACTGTTAAAACTGCTTAAAAAAGAAGTTTCCCAGGCTAGGTGGAAACTGAAAAGTTTTTCTTCAGGGTAAAATGGGTGCAAAACATTAAAATGGAGGGTAGAAGATGTAACAAAGAGCAGAGAAGTGCAATCTTTACCCCCTAGCAGTTCTTGCAAAGCAATGCAGAGGCGCTACCAGCAAAGGGACAGCTAGCAAGTTTCCTAGATCATCCCAAACATCATGAGCCATCAAGTATGGAGGGGTTTGTTTCTTTTCCTTGGTGTTTCTACCCAAATAGGAAACTGTTTCTAAAAGCAGAATCACATGTACTTAGAGTCATTTTAAAAAGAGGAAAATGGTAAGAACATACCATATAAATGAGGCAAATGTTATTAAACTTATAAAGTAACTAGAATCAAAGAGTGACCTTAAAGTGACCAGGGATAAAAGGGAGATAATTTACAGCTTCATGTATCTGTTGCTTATCAATCATCTTCAATTAAGTAGTAAGGTAGAAGGGCATTCTTGTATCTTCACCAAAGTATAAATCATCTGTGAAGTAAAAGCAAAATTTGCAAATTTATCCTTATTCTTCAAAAAACACCAAAAGATAAATATGAAGACAGATTACTGAATGTAGGTGTTTCTGAAATCCAGGTACTGTGAAGTTATACATCATTATCTGACACATACGAAAAGTGATTTTAGTGATCAATTTATTAACATCAAAATATATTAATATCGGTACACACTAAAAAAGAAAATGAGACTAAGAGGCAAAGTCAAACATCATTATCACCAGATTCCCATGAACGTTAGATTAGAAACTGAATCTGTATGTAATCATTCTGAATTAATTTCCTGCAAAGTTTTTTCAAATATCTCCAAAGCAATTTAATAAAACAGTCAAATGCCATGATCTAGCAATATAATGCTGTAGTAAGAAATACCAAACCAGTGCAAAAGTATTCATTGCAGCCCCCGAATTTTTTCTGTAACAGAAGAACTTTTCTATTCATCTTCCAAATGGTGCTGCCAGAAATTATATGAACATAAATTTGTTTAATGCAGTAGCTGCAAAAGATGGGAAGTGCTTGTCTGCTTTCCAATCTTTAAGCTTTGGCACACAATAATCCAATCAAATTCTAAATGTCAAATTAGTCATAATTACATTAAGTATAGATTAAAGGAATATATTTTGATGCAGATCTTTGTTCTTAAAGCTTACTGATAATTTTAAATATTATTAAAAATATTCTTGAAGTTTTGTGGACCTTTCAAATTCAAGGAACATGGAAAAGAATGTGAAAAGTTGTGGGAATTTTTATGCCATTGTGTCATAGTTTCCAATACTGACTTTGTAAGCCTTAGTGTGAAAAAGAAGAAAACTCCACACAGTCAAGGCTTTCCAATTTTGAACTTCCTCCACAGTTTTTGTTTTATTAAAAAATCCTAGTTATATGAATGCACCCCCTCTTTAAACTCAATTTGTTATTTGAAGAATCTTCATTTTGGATTTTTTGTACTCTTTCCTTCCTGAAAAATCATGATTTTTTACAACATTTACAAGTTGGAACTTCACAACACTAATGCCTAAAATCATTAGTCACTTTTTTAAGACCTAGCCAGAAACTATAATCACTCTCCCATTGTTAAATACCAGCTGCAAACCATCCCAGAAATCTTCTAGAGTCCCTAAATTGTCACTATTTAGCCCTTCTGCTTTCATATTAGCTTTTTCAAAGACAGCTAATATATATTGTAAATTACATAAAGATTATTTAACAAAGTGTTGTGATTTAAGCTCAGTCAGCCACGCAGTTTTGCTCACTCACTTCCCCTTCTTTCTTCCCCCTGCTCCCAGAGGGATGGGAAGGAGAATCGAAGAATGCAACTCCCACAGGTTGAGATAAGAACAGTTTAGTAACTAAGGTATAACACAAATCACTATCACCAATAATAACAATTACAAGAGAAATAGAAGGGAAAAGAATACAATAGCTCACCACCTATACCCAGTCCAACCAAGCAGTGCACCCCCACACCCTTCTGGGTCTCTGCCCTCCATTTTTACATCCTGGGCATGACATGCTGTGGTACGGAATGCCTCTTTGGTCAGTTTGGGTCAGGTGTCCTGTCTCTGCCTCCTCCCAGCTTCCTCTCCCCCCTGCCTCCTCTTCAGAGACTCAGAAAGTCATTGGTCAGACCAAAACATTACCAAGCAGTAAGTGAAAATACTGGTGTTATCAGCACTGTTTCCAGGCCCAAAATCAAAACCAGCGATGCACCAGCTACCAAGAAGGAGAAAAATGACTGCTACTGCTGAACCCATGACGCAAAGTAATTATAGGTTTTGGTGAGCAAGTCCCACAGGAAGTCAGCAAAATATCTCAGAGAAGACAGCAGATTTTCTCTTCTCCCAGTAAATACTTTTCTTATTTAAATTACTTATACATACATGTAAGAGTGAACCAAACGTGTCATTACATACTGATAGCTGCAGCTCTGGCAATGACAATGCAAAGTTACCAAACTAGACAATTATAGCCGGCTTCATCTGTGTTTGCCTGTCACTCAAGATACACAGCAGTTAGAAAACATCAGCTGACTGCAGGTTGTAGAGCATTTGATGAAGTCATACATTTTGCTTTTCTATTAACAAACAACTAAACTGGAACAGTGAGAATTTCCCAGAGAGTCAAATTTAGACAGGGCCACATTCATAAAATGGGTACTCTACTTTTCTGGCAGAGTGGAAGGAGAACAAAGCTCAGTGACGCAAGCTTTGCAGGAGCACTTGCCTTCTAAAAATTAAAAAGACTGTTTTCACAGAATAAGAAAGACCTGAATTAACTGGTGGGAACACTAATCAATTTGCAAGTAGCATTTCCTTCTGTAAATAACTGCTTCCTATGTACCCAAAATGACTGAAAAAGATTAAAGAATTAAAAAAACAGCAACAAAAAAAAAAACCAACCTACATACCTCCTTTGCTCCTGCTGTACATGCACAGCAGTTTCGTGTACAAGCCATTTTATCAACAACAGAGCCTATGCTGGTTCCATGAATGGGTGTATCACGTTAAAAATTGCAAGTACAAGAGACAAGAAAGCAAAGCTGAAAATTAATCAGGCAGCAACAGTTTGTTCATGGAAAAGGAAACCCTAAGCCCATTTGATTTGATTGGTCTCACATCTACAAGACATCTCACATATCTAATACAATGAGAGAAACAGTAAAAAATTTAAACTCAATTTTGGGTCCAGTTCCTTTTTCAGGAATTTTTTATTATTATAGATTTTGATTTATAAGAAAATTTTGTCATGCAACATGAATTTATAATGGCCATAGAGTTACTCTGTGTAGTACTGGTTTTAGTAATCATAACAGAAACGCAACAGTGAGGACAATAGGTCACACATGTCTGGTCCTTACTGATCAGAATGAACTCATAACTCCATTATTCCTTAACATTATGAAAATGAAGTTGACAGTAAATTCAAAGTAGAAACAATCCAAATCTAATTAAACCAGGAATTCCACACTGATTTAACTGTCCTGTTGATTATGTGAACCATAGCACTCAGACTGGAAGATATTTATGGAAGCTTTTCAGAAAATACATCTTTCTGCAGCAAAGACTAAAACTAGTGAAATATTATTGATTCTCTTGAGAAAGCATGAACAAGGTTAAAAATCAATGTTTTAAAAGATTTTTTTAAGAAAAGGACAACTCTTAGGAGTCTGCTGGTTTGGAAAGATGAATATATACAATTCCACTGAAAACAAAGAAATCCTGTGAGAAAGACAATATAGCAGAGAGAAAAGGCTCCTTGGGAACAAGCCAGAAGGAGTTTGAAGTTTGAAGTTATTTATTTCCTCCAGGTTCAGAAAGGGAGGATTTCATTAACTTTCTATGTAAATATAGGGTTACGTTAAATATAGCTGGCTTTAACATAAGTTTCTATTGCAAATAGAGGGAACCTATAAAGGCCCCAGTTACTAACATGCTACTTGGGCCAGTGGCTGATGCTAGTGACAAAATAAGATAAGTTTCCAAGGAGATACATTTCCAGCTGATGAAAACAATGTATAACTAATTGGAATCCTGATTGAAGAAATTAAAGATGACTAAAAATATTTATTAGAAAATAAAGTAACTGTGATCTCAAAAAAAAAAAAGCACAGAAGTACATTTCATTGAAACAACTTCTAAACCCGTCTGGATGCTGCTACTATAAAGCTAACAAATATAAAGTGACATGAACTGAAGCACAGAAGTACGCAGCTATTCCCAACAAGACATCCACAATGATGTTACATGAGGATGATTATGCCAGGACTGCTCCGCTGGCAGATTTTCATATAGATGCTGTTGTAAATTAAGAGCTAGATATAACCCACAATAACCTGAGTGCACTTTGCTAATGCTGACTGAGCTGTTACAGCTGTATTAAAAGGCTTAACACAGCTAAAATGAAAATCCATGAAGTCTCCAATGCAAATTTATAGGAAAAAAGAAACTGTGATAAATGACTCACTTTGCAGTTTTTTTTAATTTTATTGAATAGAGATAAGCAAACAGCGCTGGGTGCGCGGGGAGTCTCTCCACCAACACCTCTTAACAAACGCTCTCGGTTTACATTGAGTTCCACAAGTCCCTCCTGCATGCTCACTGCCTCCTGGTGGTTTCGGGCAGGGGTCTTGGGATGAAGTAAAGAGTCTTCCTCAGTAACCTCACAGTCTTTTAGGGTTAAACTTTTCACCTTTTCTTGCCTTGCTGGTTCTCCCCCTTCTTAATCGCTCCTCACCAGTCTTTAGCTTGTCTGTTGTGTCTCATCAT
>JASSUY010020770.1:1745-17917 GCA_032466535.1 Forpus xanthops
AGCCTCACAGGTGTGAAAGCCTGTCACCTTCCCCAAACCGGGGAGAGCTACAGGTGCCCAAATGCAATTCAGATGCCCAGAATTTGCTATGAGGTTTCAAAAGAGATTTGTCCCCTGAGTGTTTTTTCTGTCTCTGCTGCTGTTGTAATACCTAAGACTAGAAACTTTGATTTTTCAGGGAAAGGAGCAATGTGGATTTTCTCCTCTGGACACTTTCACAAAAACATGAGGCTTTAAATCTTGGAGGAAACCAAAACTGAATGTGAAATTGTGAAACTTCTATGGCACAAATGAAACTAGGTAGTTACTTTTGTATAGATGATAAATGCATGTATTTGTTTTTCTTACAGAAACGTGGAGTCCTGAATAAACAGAGGGAAGAGAGTTAAGCACACACTCTATATTGCGAACAGTAAGTGACCAGATTACAAACTCTGAAGCCAGTCTTTGTACTTCCATTTCTTTTTTGTTTGGGTTTTTTTTTTTTTCACAGTTCTGTTAACACATATAATAAATCAGTGCAGCGAGCATTTCTGCCTTTTATCCAACTCACTTTCATTTCACAGGGCTAGACGTTTATTAATCCTATAATCACTTCAGGTAAGAGGCGCAGATAATCCACGCAATGTGTCTTCAGCACTGCCCATATTGAGAATGTTTTTCTTCTCAGTTAAAGTGAATCGTCATACTAGAATGTACCAAGCTAAAAACAATATTGGTGTTATTATTATAACATTTGTTCACACCTGAGATTTTGCAGAAAAACAGGTTTATCAATGTAATCAAATCTTGTTGGGTCAGCACACAAATAAGAGAGTTTTATGGGTTTGTATTAACCGCTTAATCACTGCGTAATTGTTCTGAACTACACTGGTCAGAGCTGTACTGTTCACTGCACAGTATCTTCAATCACAGTGCACATCAAGAGATTAAGACTACTCACTGAGACAAGAAAATGAGCCATGGTTGTGTTGTGGATGGTGTTATTTCTGTCGTCCTTTGAAAGAAATCTCAGGCTGCTGGTTAAGTACCAGTCACGATACAGTAGAAAGTAGTCACTGCTTTTATTGCCAATCCTAAACCATAATCTCTGGGAAACATAGCAGGTTATATGGGTTTATTGCATTGCTGGGTATTAAAAGGTAGCAATATAGTTGGGGAACCAAGGCACGTGAATGTATGTGAAGGTATTTCTTGAACAGTTTTAACAAAACAGTTCATCTGTGCTAGGTGTTTATAGAGCTTGCCATTTTGTGGGAGGAGACTGGACAGTAAGTAATGTACAGAGAATATGTGCTCTTCAGCACCATTCTGCTTCTAGAATATACATTTGGCAGTATGTAATGCAGCAGAATTAAAGGAATTTTATTGCCACATATGAAATCCTTATTCACGTAGCTAAACTGGTGTATGGAACATACTAGTTTTTGATAAAAACAAATCCTGAATATTTTTTGGCAAACAGTAAAGATAAAACTTTGGTGGAAAAGAGTATATATAAACCTCATATAATCTTCCCGATCTTTGGCAAAGTTTGAGCTTGCTACTTCTAATACCAAATAGACAGTCTGCAGACCAAGATCGTTGTTGGTATTGTTGGGTAATAATGCACAGAATAATACCAATGTCTATATCTAAGGAATTTGTGAAGGATTGTAGCAGAGTGTAACAGGGGTCAGCTCTTGCAATTTTTATTTAAAATGTGGAAAGATATGGTGGAACTTTTGAAAGCTGTTCTTTAGCACATGGGATACCTTCAGCTTAATCAGTTGTGCTTTTCCCCTAGACCTTATGTTTTGGTAGCAGATGACTGGTAGTTATGTGCATAAATATTATCAATTCCATGCAATCTGTGTAACTCAACTAGTGTATATATATAAAAAAAAAAAAAATAGTAGTTGTTGCAGACCTGTCTGTAGAGAGTAGATTTCACTACTGCAGACACTCTAAGACTTTCTCCTCACTTGTATTCCTGTATCAAGTGGCCAGAACTAACAGGCAGCTGTTTCAGAATAGTGTGGATTTATTTGTGTATAGTGAGAAAAAATTAATCAACTAATGTTGGTACTCCATCACATAAAATTTTTCTCTCTCCTGCTGGCAGAATAGGTTGACAGAACCTTTTCGTAGTACCCGTCAGTTAATTTTATCAGTCATGCTATTATGATTATAAACTACAAATGATCTAACAATGAATATATAATTACAGAAATGAAACTGTACAGTGGTTATTTAACATTTACAATGTGTAATTTATTTAACACTCTCTTTGGAATATACATGGGAAATTCGAATAATAAAACAAGATTACATTTATGTCTCATCCATCATCAGTGAGGAGCAGCTTGATAAGGCTATACATTCAGCCATTTAGGGAAGTTCATGTAGGCTACCTCTGGGGTTGGTTAAAGCACCCATGTCAACTGTATGTTTTTCATATACTAAGCAACAAGTAATTCTTCTGGCACTAGTATGAAGAAATTCTGGATCGTTGTTTTAAAAAACATTTTTTCTCAAAACTTTAATTAAAACCTAAATTTTAAAATGCCCAGTGCTGAGAGGCAAAAAATATTGGATTCCAGATATAGGCAGAACGTAAAATTAATATTGTTCTTATTAAGAACAGAATGAAATAAAAATCATAACATGTACTGTATTTTGTGGGGTTTAATTGTTCTCATCTCAGGTTTAAATAGAAGAGCCTGTGTCATTTGGCTTTGATATTGCAAAAGGTTGATGTCGTCTTTCGTGGATGAGGGAAGAATCTTGCAACATGTGTTCCAAGGAAGGTGCCCATTGAACTCCACGTAGTCATCAGCAGTCAGATTTCATCTGCCACATGCTTCATTTTATCAGATGATAGACATCTTTGGTGGCTGCTGGTTCATAACAGTTTTTTTAGTTTTTTTTTAATAAAGGCAAGTGGCATAAATTAGGTTGCTGCACAAATGAAACACTAATACAGGAGGATGATGGCCAGACTCTGTTCTGCTGTGAGCAGATGAGAGGAAGCTTGGCCTACTGAAAATCATTGTATGGGCAGTTTGACTCCATTATATGCAGGAGAACTAAATTCATGCGCATGAGCACACAGTATTACCATTGTTCATTTTAATATCTATTTCAAAAGCTACCATGTTTTATATTTTGCTATTTACTTTATCTAGAGGAGTGTAATGTAGCAGAAATGAAGTAGCCAAATGAAGGGTTCCTTGGTTTGGAAGGGTCAGTTTTGTAAAAGCTGAATTTAGGAGACTTAAAAAAGAAATGACCCTGTGGTTTCTGAATGTTCTCTGCTAATAACAATAATCTTCCCTTCCATTACGATTTCAATCTTTCATTGCAATATAGTAATCTAGAAGCCGGATGGAAGTGCCCTCATTCCCTGTGCTCCCAGGTTTTGTCATTACCCATTAAAATTCATGTGCGTATACTGCAGGCTGGCATAAAATAGTTCATTTGAGTGTTCACACTACCTGAATTCTTTAATGAGGTCTTCCCCTAAATTAGTTTCACTTTTTTTCCCCTAAATTAGTTTCTTTTTTCTCCCTGAGTGGAAGCATGAACTTCTAGTGAATTATATAGCAGCACTGGCATAGTGCAAAGGTTTTTTATTTTGGCTCTGTTTTGGTTATCATGTTGAGACTATTCAGAGTAGCATATTCTCTGTGACTCATATGCTGACAGAATTCTGTGCCTCAAAACCTCATTTTTCTTTCCTTTTTTTTTAATCGATCTTGTATTACAGGCACAGCTTTGCATTTTTAAATGTGAGATCTCTGACACGGATTTAGATTCTGTACTGCTTTGAGGTATGGTAGTTATGCAACCTAATTTTGCAAAATGGCTCTGTGTTTGTACTTCCCTGGGGCTTCAGTTTAGATGTCATCTATCATTTTAGCACCGTGATTGATTACTCCCTACTATTTAATCTATCTGCTGCAGCTTCTCAGATTTTTCTTCAATTGGTAAACGCATACTTTTCTCGACACATTTTCAAATTACGTGTTTTCCAAGTGCCCCAGAAGTCCTGTAATCATATTTTTCTCAGCTAGGATTTTAACTGTTTAAGGTGTTCAATGGTTTTAGTGAATGTGTTGGCTGATACTTTGCATTTGAAATCTGTGTTGTATTTTCCATTTTTCAGTGTTATTGCATATATTTAATCTGAAATGCAAGTGTTTTATCAACTGCTTCCTTGTTCCAGCAAAAAACAGTAAAAGTAATAAGCATGTTTTTTAAGCATAGGAGCCAAATGCAGGGGCTGCTGCTGCATTAGACTTTAACAGTCTTTGCACATTAGGTTTCAAAGGCAAAATACTTACGAGATTAATTTGCTGCTTGGAATTTCACAAGCCAGCTTCAGTCGGTAGGGTTAACATGTGCTTGTTTTCTTGTCATGTATACTGTGTTCCTGTACTGTAATTTGCTATTTTTAAACTTTACATTGAATATCAACTTGGCTGTGGCTGTAAAGTAGACTTTTTCAGAATGACACCAAGTTTCCACTTAAAAAATGGTTTTTTTTTTTTTTTGCATTAACTCATAGTATATATACAAATTTTTGCACAGTTACTGGGGTAACTTCCAGGAAGCTACTATAATGAACTGTTTCTACGATCCATATATCAAAGAGATTTTAATATCAAAATTTCTTTTTCCCCTCAGTTTTCATTATTCATCTATGTTATCTGTGGTTTTGAACGGGGAGGTTGGTAATTTGTTTGGATTTTTTTACTTTTTAGTTACTGACTGCATTTAATATTTGTGATTAAAATCTCTCAGAAAGAAAAATTATACTGTGTCATCATAATGCAGCTTTGCTGACGTTAGTAACTGCTATTGCAGTCCTGTCTCTAAATGCAATCAGACAAAATGAATAGACATCTGCAGTGCTGCGTGCTTTTTGGAGGCGGTTTGGTGTTCTTTTTTTATGAGAGCGGGCTTTAATCAGCACTTACCTTCTTTTTGGAATTCTTAATCTCTTTGTACAATGCTCATTTAAAGATTGCCACATTGGCTTTGGATATATATCTTTGTAATTCTTGGTAGGTGGATTCCAGCCCACATTTTGTTACAGAATTGGAGACAGTCAGTTCTGCCACTGTTATGTTACTGTCCTTGTAATGACTCACACTTCAATTAGGAACTTTGAGGATAGAATTTCTTGTCAACTCCACTATTTTTCATTTATGGTGCATGAAGGTTAACTCAAAAGATGGCTAATGTGATACAAGTGATTACGTATGTACAGATTAATGTGACTCCTCAGTATGGAGCTGGTGGAAACTGAGGAGTATTATTTGGCAGTTTTGGATCCTCTCCAAGTATGAGTTTGTTCTTGAATGATGATTTTCTTTATTGCCTTCTTTCAATGTTTTGCGCTATATATCTTATTTTGAAGATATATAGCCATCATAAATGTCACATCTTGACAGCTTTTCTTATGCAAAGGAAACTCATTCAAATCAGTACTCAGAAATGAGAAAAGATGCATCCTTAAGTTATGAGTGTATTGACATTTCCGAAAATACAAATAAAATAGGAAATTCCATTATTCACTTCTCCATGTAAATAAAAGTGTTTTGCAAAGCCATTACTAAAGATATCACATAAAAATGTGCTTTATGATATTAGTCTGCCGTGCTTCTATTGATATCTGAAGTGCATGAAAATAGGCACTGTAGAATTTTTCTTGCAATAAGTAATTTTGAAAATGCAAAATTCAAAAGTATGTTAGGAAAAAATGATTTCTTATATTAGGATTTTGGTATGGAGGGGGTGTATACTTTAGAACAGCTAGAAATTAGGAGTGATTAGGGATGCTCTGGAATATATCTAATATATTAGCAATGTGTCTGTAGTGTGTTCCTGGTTCTGTACCTTCAGTAATGTACTGCAAGAGAAGAGGCAAAGACATGGTGTTGCTGTGAGAGGAGCCTCGGCACAAGGGTCTTTACAGCAGTAGTAATTGATGTATTTCATACTTGTGACTCTTGTAGCTATGCTAATAAATGGAACAACAGTCATCTAGGTGTTGTTGAACATGGTGGTCATAAAGCACATAACAAATTGGCCGTATTTACAGTCTCTCCAGTTAAAAAGCTTTAGTTAAGCCATTGAAAATACTAAGACTGTGTTTTTCTCAGCGAGCCATGTGTTTGGGAGTTTTTCTTAGTTTTCCCAATTTCCATAACTCTCGAGGTTTAGAAGAGTATTTTTTCTAATTGAAAGGAGAGGTTTTCATGCAGTCACATGGATACAGGAGCTGGAGCTTCCAAACTCACAAACATTTATTGCAAAGTCTGGCAATACTGTGTAAAATGCATGATAGCCTGGAGGTCTCTGTTAGTTCTGTGCAGCAGTACACTTTGATCTTTCATATAATAGGTCTCGCAATACCTTTTCATTTCTAAGAGAAAGAGTGCCTAGGCTGCTCTTACACCATAAGCCTGTTTCACTCATCCTTACAAGTTGCGATGCCAAGTGAGAACATTTGGTTCAGGAAGAAGGATGAGAAAAAAGAAATAAGATGTCATTTAGACTGTGCAACCTTAACCATTTTTTTATGGGATTATGCTCTTGGAAGTGAGTCTCAGCATTTGCAAGTTTAGTTTAAGTGAAATGCTTAACACCAACAGAGTTTATTTAAAGATCTAATTTTACTTCAGGGGTAATAATTTTAAGGACTTTAAACTGCATTAAACCATTAGTTAATAAATTGCTAGCTATTAAACTGTTAATAGTTTATCCTGTAGATAACAGTGATTCCTATCAGAGAGTTATGGTCTATTGGGCAAATATGCATTTAGGGAGGTTTTGTAAAGGAAATTACATCTAAACTTTATAATTATATACTTAGACATTTCTAAAGGAATGCAGAATCAGTAGCTTTTTATATATGAAGCCCTATGATCCTCAAAAAGATCTAAATGTTTGCGGTCTACAGATATGTGTAAAATAAGGAATTGTTACATCTCACTTGCTGTTTTATTGCCATTTTTATATTTTCTATGCTGTTTGATTATTTACAAGCCTCAGTGCCTGGAGATGTGACCTAGCAGTGCAGTAACTCCAGGTATGCTCTGGAAAACCAGTCCATATCCCAGTCCTTGTGGGCTAGTTCCATATCCGTTTAAAGTTCAATATCCATTTAAAAATAATGAAGGAATTTTAAACCTGACTTGCTTAAAAAAAACAGTTGTTCAAAAAATGATGGGCTATATATAATTTATATGAAAACATTGTTAATGCGTATATGTTCATATAATGTTTTACAAGCCACCTTTATGAGTTTGTTTCTATTTTCACATACATTTTAAAAGCTGTTTCCTCCAGAAGTAATAATTGTCATTTTTTTTTAATAATCTGCTGAGTAGGCTTATTCTATTAAATCACAACTAGAATTCTACTTACGCTAATTGTGATTTGAAGCATGTGAGAAGCAGTGCCATGCTATCCAACTCCATCATAGATCATATACAGTGGCTTTCAGAGCCTTCTGGCATTCACAAGAGTGCGACAGCTGTACATTTCCATTCATATGTGGGCTGTTCTTCATCGCTGATCAATAGCAAGACTTCATTTCCTCCAGTCTCTTTGTGAAGTACAAGCAAGGATCACACTGTTAAGCTGTTTCCTGAATTAGAGCAAAGTTTTTCCTGTTCTTGTCAAGCATTTTTAGTGTTACTGTTGGAAGTTCTTTTTTTTCATTAATGTGTTTCTCTTGTGTATCTCTAGCACATTTTCACTGTGCTGCTCCAAAATTACTTAACTAACTACTTAACTAACTTTTAATTAATTTGGGGATTCTTTTTCCTGTTAAATTGTGCTTCACAGCTTGAGGAGTGCTTGTGTAGACCCACTACCCAAATAAAAGGAAAAAAAAATAGAAGAAAGGGAAAAAAGAAAAGTCGTGGAAGAAATCCAGATGTCTGATACTGAATTTTTCCAAGGATATGTTAGTGGATATAAGCAACTTTCTTAAACCCTCTGGAGAAGCTTTCCTTTTAAGAATGGGCATGGTGGTACGTAAGTTTCCAGGGGGTTCAAATTTATTCCTATGGTGAAACTGGTCATATTGTTACTGGCATGAAAAGAATGAGCTGATACTCTCCCAGCATTGCAAAGACTTGTTTGATAACTGTGTTCATCAGTACCTAATTATTTTTGATAAGTACCAAAAAGAAACAGATTATATCTGTTGGTGATTAACCATGGCTTAAAACAAACAAAAAAAAAACTTTCCTTGGTGCTTCCTAATCTTGAAAATACCTGTGTAACACTGAACAAATCCTACAAACACCAAACTGAGTTTGTTGCTGCCTTTTTTACCAATATAAACTCTCCCTCCCTTCCCTGTTCATTCTCCTGGGAAAAAACAGCAGACTTTATAAGCCTGAATAATGAGATAGGGCCAGGGAAGAGGAAAGCTCTGGTATAATTATCCTAATCTGCTACATGTTATTATGCCATCTAGCCTTTTATTGCTTCTCATTCTCCTTTCTCCTTTCATTTTTTGTTTATATTCCCATGTTTCTCCCTTTGCTACTGTTTTATTGGCAGCTCTACCTAAATTTAGCTTCTCTTCTAGAACTACTGTAACCATGCTCTTCTGGAAAAGATTCCTCATTTGCTAGGGTCACCTAATTCATTTTCTGGTAGCTTTCATAGTTCCTGATCTTCTTCATAACATTGCTTTCAAAAAGATAATAATAAGGATAAAATACATGTTCTTTCACTTACGTCTGCTTGAGTGCTGTAACGAGGTTGTGACTGACCTTACAGAGAGCTGCTTGAGCTCGGAGGGAACCTGTTCATATGATAAGCAATATGTGTAGACGCAGAGAAAGTACTTGTTTTTATATGTACGTTCCCTCTTCCCCACACCCAGGTGTCTTACTGTTAAACTATAGAACAGTGAGGGAACCTGGGGTTTGTACCTATTCCCTCTACAAGTATTTGTTTCCTTGACATAAGCTCAGCTCTTTGGGCATCTTTTCATTCCAGTCAGCAAACTGTCATTATAGCTTTGCTTCTTTTTCTTCCTTTTCTACGTACTGTGGGCATAGTGATATAAAGTTGCATTGCTTCAGGTAGAACACACTAAATTTTATTATAGATGATGCATGAATACATTATCTCTGTGCCTTTTTGTTAGCTGTTAAACCCTTAGCTTTAGCATATAGTGAGTTCTCCAAATTATCTGCCTATAGCACACTCTGTCTGATCTGTTTGAAGAGCTTCTGTTTTCTGCTGATTAGATATTTTATGAAGAGCTCCAAAAAAAAAAAAAACCCATATTTGTGTTTCTTTCTTTTCTTCTTGCATTCATGCCTACATGCTCTCTCGCTTTTTTCCTCTGTTTTGCTGGAACATTATGTCCTCAGTTGTCAGATAGTGTTCTCTCAGCTGAAATTCCAATGCTGAATTAAAAAAAAATCAACCAGAAGCTCTGGAAGATATTTCATTTTTACAGGGATACTGAATTTTATGGCCTTTAAATAAAAAAAAGTCTATTATTAAAAATACAGTATTAGGCTTGCAAAAGGGAATCTCTAAGATTTACCATATAAACCCAGAAACCTCATGATAAGATTATGAAAGCTTTAGAGGTTATTTGAATATCCTTCTTGTTTCTAAAGACTAAATAAGTCTTTGTTTTATTAATCCAGTTGTCATTTTATTTGCTACAATGTATATTAGGTTTACAGCATCTCTTCAACATCAGCTTCCCAGTAACAATGCCACCAAAGTACAACTATCAGTCAGCTGAGTGATACAGATACAATATCAAATATAAATATGGATGATTAAGCAAGTTGTTATTCTTCAGAAAGATCGCATCCATTTCTGTGCAGAAGGAATAGATTTAAAAAATGTGTGCAAGGTTCAAAAAAGCTGTTAGTCTGACTAATAAACTGTTTTTTTAGTTAATCTGTTGGTCAGTTAGTGAGAAAGAGACAGATTATGAGTTTCAGACTACCATGAACTGCATGGTAGGAGGAGAGAGGTTAACAGCAGAGCTATATGGCAATTGCAAATCATTGCTGCTTAAAAACATCAGGGCTACAAAGGCACATTAAAGCTTTCTCTAAGGATGCTCTATAAAGTTGATGATTGAGATATGAGTAAATGCATTTCTACAGTGCTCAACACTGCTGTGTTGCCAAACAGTATGTGGCTTTTGGGAGGTGAATCAGCATACAGCATACGTGTCCCTGTTTAGCCTTGCCTATTCCTAGACATATATTCTGGTTACTTTCCGGTTACCAAAATGTTGCTTCATCATTTTTTTTTTAGCTTAGGAGTACAGTATAAGTGCTGTCTCAACTTCTTCAGCAAAAAACTTATGATAGGAGAGTGGGACAATTCATTAACAACTGGAAACTCAGTGGTTTAAAGTGATCAGAGCTATGTTAATTGATTATATACTGTGGTACAACCTGCCTTATGGAAGTTATCTCAAACTAGGGATTTAGAAATAACTTTCAGGAGATTTAGATGATGCATCTATTCAAGATCTTTTCAAGTTAATTTAAATATAGTTAATACTCATCTGGAAAATTAGCAGGAAGAGCGGGCAAACCCTGGGTTGCAGTCACAATTTGAGATGTCACAAGCAAACACTCAACTGATAACCAAGAAAAAAAAAGCCACCAAAATTAGAGAACAGGAGATGTCAAATTGTTTCTCAAAGAAGCATTCATCAGCTGTCATGCTGCTGACTTCTTAAGCTCAGTAATCATGTTTGGACTTGGTGTGGTGCCAGTAGAAAGGATTTGCTCATTTATTTTTCAGGGACCAGAATGTTTTTTAGGCCGCATCTGGCAATAGTCATCCTCAAAAAGATAGTATGCTGCACTGGGTAGAAAGGAAAGAATTAGGGACTTGCAGCAATGATAGCAAAGAGTAAGGAGGAAACATCACAGTTGTTTAGATCTAAAAGGGATCTCCATAGTAACTGCATTCATTTAGCATACTTAATACATGTATTTACATACTTTTTACTTCTCTGTCTGGGTGAAACTTTTTTTGTTCACCAAGAATTTCATGTGGCTTGTGCCATTGATTTCTCTCAGAGAAGGCAGGAGGTTGAAATTAAATAAGGGTGAGCAACTTAAAATAACAATGGTGTTCTTCAGTAAGTTACGAGTTAATATCAGTATAAAGAAGGAAGAGACCCAGGAATTGATTCTGAATGGTGAATATTTATTTACAACTGAAAGACATAAAAAAGGTGTAATGGAAAGGATATGTGCCGCAGGTATGTTACCTTCATTGGTAAACAAGAGCAATGACAGATTAGAGCTGGAAGAATTAAAGTACAGATTTTGTCGAAATACTGGTAAGCTTCTCCAGATGTTCTAATGAAAAACTGCTGCTAGTTGATTTTCTCTTGTGATTGTCTTGACCTCCAGTATATTTTCTTTAGAACTTCTGTCATTTTCACCCAAAATATGAGTAACTATTCAGAGAGCTTTCCATTATTCTTCTAGCTTGTGCCTGGTTAGAAAAAAAACAAAAGTAGAAATATTTGGCAGTGATACACGGTGCCTGATCTGTAGGCAATAGTTACCGTACTCTCAAATGATGTTGAATGCTGTCTCAGATGTTTTCACAGGTGTCTGTGGTTTATATCAATGCTTGTTCACAGATTAAATGGTTTCAAGTGTGTTTTGGATGTGTATTTTATTTATTTTGTTTAGCACTCCATTAATGAACAATTGTAATTGAGTTGGTGTTTTGGGAAGCTAATAATGGTACCTGCACAGTACTCAGTTTCAGTACCCTTACAAGAGCATGCTGAAGCAGTTTGACTATGTAAACTAGTGTACACGTTTCTGTGTGTTAGGACTTGACTGTCTCTTCATTTTATACAAATACCTTTTGTTGGTAAGCACAACCTTCTATCGCTTTTAAAGTTTTTTGGTAGGAGCTTATCCACAGTTTTCTTGACTGGTCATTTTCTGATGCTGTTGGGACAGTGATGCTCCTTTACTGAGTGAAATTTACTGCCACATCACTTTTTTTCCCCCCACTTGAGCAATGAGTTATAATACTTCTTCAGAAGAAACCTAAAATAGGTTTTGTTGCTTTGCTTTTGGATGGAGTTTCCTATGTCAGTATTATTAATTATCTTATCACCTTGTGATAGGATCACTAGTAAAATATAGTCCATAGAAAATTCACAATGATTTACATAGTTGTTCTAAACTTCACATATACTCTGAGGTTTTCACCTTTGATGGTTGTTTATGCCTGGTGCCTTATTAACTCATATGAACAAGATGGTCTTCACATTAGCATTTGTAAAAGATCGTTAATCACAGTCTTGTATAGAAATGGCAAATGCTTAGATTGATGCTCAGCTGTACTTTTTGTGTATAGAGGAGAATCTGGCAGATTTCTGCTGATGAAACACTGGATCTGTGGCAAGGGAGTAATCCTATGCAGAACATATCTGCTGACACAGCTCATGGTCAACAGAAATGTCCACTGGAAAAATGTTTGCTGATATGGGGAAGTTTTGTGGGGAAAGAGTTTAATTCTGTTTGCTTTTCATGAAACAATTTTCCAAGAGAAATTTGTCTCCTTCAGTGGAGAATAAAGCACATTTCTACTGTAGTTAATAATTGTTGCTAGGTAGGATATGGATTCTAGCTAGGTAAATCTTGCTAATAAAGATGAGTCAGTTCTAAAGGATCTGAAGATCTTCTGTTATGTGTTTTTTTCCTTCTTGTTTTGATATTTTTTCTTTTATCTTCTGTACCCCCCCTAATTATTTATGCTTGATACTACAGCATTTTTGGTGTTATACTGCTTATTCTTTATGTTCTTTACAGTTAGTGTTGTATTCTGTGTTTGTTTATTACATTTGGATGTACAAGTTTCTAGTTACTATTTGTTAGTGCTTATATTGTCTAACCTTATGTGCCTTGAAACTTGAGACCTTAAAAATAGCTTCAAGAACTTTTCATGATCACTGTATGTGTTCCCAGTACCTTTATGAAAGCTGGCTTTCCATTTCTCAGTCACTGCTATAAGATAGGCAGTTGCCAAAGCTGTCACATCCAGGGAAGGAAATCAGGTAACATGTGCTCTACTTCTGTTTAGTTGTGCACTCCTCTCCCACTTAATGTGTTTTATCCTTATGCTTGGTTGTGGAAACTCAGCTTTTTCTCTAGCGCTTAGAGTGAATAGCACTTGTTATCAGGACAAGCAATCAGTTCACCCCTGAGTTACAGTAATGCTACTTTTTAAACCAGCAACAGTGTTACTTAAGGAGAGCCCATTAGATGGCCCTTCCCTAGAGACAGAGCTTATCCGATTCAAAGCCCTGTGTGGTGCCTTTGAGATGTAATTACTAAAATGCCACCCATTTATTCCAGTAGAGCTGTCAGGATACACAGGTACATTTTTTTTTTTTTTAGCTTTTTAATTAAAGATGCATATCTGAGGTAACCTAGCAAAAGTAGTTTGCCTAATTAACTCCCTTTAGTTCACCATTCTGTCAGTTGCTGCTGCTGAATAAATATTTGGTTTCTTTAAACCTGATTTCTGTAGATGGGTGATTTAGATATTTATAATTATGGAAAAAGAGGTCATTTCATTTCCATGGCTTTCCCCTGATATCTTTTGGGACTTCTCAGGTCACAGTTCAGCTTAAACAAAAATATTGAAAGAATAAAGAGCAGTTCACACATTGATATTTGAAACTTTGAATTTTTTTCCCAAGATGATGTTTTAGCTACTGACTATGGGAATCAAAAATGTGAAATAGTATATTCTGTAGCTCTTTTGTCTTCTGCAAGTGACATTTGAAAAGGGGAGGTTATTTCTTAAATTTACAACTATGCTTTTAGAAGTCTATTGACTGTAAGGCATGTTCATGGTCTCTTGAAATTTCGGTACATAAAAGGGAGTCAATAATGGTCTTTAATAGAATTGGGAATAATATGTAATAGAACTGTGTCAAAAGCCAGTTCTCTGGACTGTGTGTAATTATCCCAATTTCAGTGGGGTAACACAGCTGTGAAAATTCTTACTGCTCAAGCTGTTATTTTCTGTTCCACGGTAAAAGTTAACATCATTCTTTATACCTAAATTAATATTTAATGTCAAAGCTTGAGGAACAAAGAAAATGCTTTGGTGGGGAGGAGATGAAGTTTATATGTATAATTGAAAGCTGCACTGAAAAGGACATTTTGGTTAATTCCAGTTCCCATGGTTACTTGCAAATAATTATGCAGTTTTAAAAACACAAAACTTTTGCAGTCTTACTTCCAGGCAGATAGGTGTCCAGCAGTTAGTTATAGTTAGCAATGTAAGAAGTAAATTGTCAGCCTTGACCTTCAAAATTCATCTAAGCCTACATGTTTTACGTCTGTGCATACTGCATTTTTATTGCCTTCACTAAGATTAGATTTCCAAGTTAGGCAATTCTGTCTGACTAATCTTATCAGGTTACTCTCATAGTTTATTCTTACCTCCACAAGTTTTATGGGGGGCTGAGAAAGCCTTTAGAAAAATAGCTGGTGTTTTCCAAAGCAGCATCTGTTTTTTGAGAGTTTTACTCTTTTCTCTCAGGGCCTTTTTCATTGTGCACCTAATTTTATGAAAACCATTAAGATCTTGGAAACCACGGTGATGAAAATACAGCCTGCCATGAAGGCTGGCCATAAGAGACCACTGTTCTTTTGGGCTTCATTAAAAAAAGCTGTAAGTTTGTCTTATTAATAATAAATAAAATAATCATATTGCTACTATTATTAATAAGACAAACTTACAGCTTTTTTTAATAAATCATTATTTTTTTTCCTTTTAATTAATGCCAATGATTAAAATATTCTATTTAATCATTCTATATAATTTTATTTTTAAAGCTTGTTACGCACTCAGTTTATAATTAGTTTAACTGCTCTTTTCTCTTTCAGTGCAACACAGAGATCTGAAATGCAGTTATACTTCACACTGCACTTTGATTATTTTATTTCCTGATTCAAAAATCTTAGTATTAAACTTGCTCATAGCCATGAGTTGTGATGATGTTTTTAAGATGAGGGTAAGCTATAAGACAATGAATGCTACTTGGTCATGATACTTGTTCCTCATTTTGCACAATGAGAGAGGAGCTGATATCAGTAGGCAAAGGGTACAAAGAAACAATTTGATTGACTCTGAAAGTATAGAATCACATAATCATTCACCTTGGAAGGGACCTTGAGAGGTGTCCCAGCCTGACCTGCTCAAAGAAGGATCAGTACTTGAGTTTAGAAAGGTTCCTCAGCATTTTCTCCAGGCGAGTCTTGAAAACCTCCAAGAATGGAGTTTCTGCAACCTCTCTGGGCAACCTGTACCAACACTTAATTGTCCTTTTCTGGAAATGTTTGTTCTTACATTGTTAGAACTTTCAAGATGCAACTTATCATCATTGTGTCATGTTCTCCCACAGAGCACTTTGTGTACAAATAAATGTCACTGTGATCTACAAATGCAACTTAAGTTAGTATTACATGCAATCAAAATAAGAAAGCAGTATGTTATGTAACGGTTTTGCATGAATTCATATACAAAATGTATAAAATTGAAAACAGCATCTAAGATAAAGTCCATTTCCTCAATATAAAACTTTAAGGAATAATATTTGAATTTTAAATTTTCCTTTTTTAATTTTAAAATTATTTATATTAGGACTTTATCATGGTCAGTAATTTTACAAACACGTGTTTTTTCCTCTCCACTGGAAGAGGCTTAAATGTGCACAGTTTCTTAGCAAGATGCTCCTCTTACAGCTTCTCAGAGCTGCTGCTTTATGAAAGCACAACATCTGGGCTGTATTATGAAAAGTGTATTTGGAATACTCATTCAAGCAAAATGGAAGTTCTTTATCACAAACAGATCCTTTATCTGTTTGGAAATCTTCCATTCTGAAACACTGAAAAAACAGACGTGAAGCGTGTCTGGATTTTAGTCATATTACTGAACTTCAAAGGAGGTTATATATTTTGCTATCTTGTCTGTTCTTCAGGTAGGGGATAATAAGAGTGACCACACAATACATAAAGTCAGTTCGGGGGGGGGGGGGGGGAGGAATGTGTCATCCTTTATCTTTCAAAAGTCATCAGTCTTAAGATACATTTTATACTAGGAGTAGCTAGCTTCTTAGTTAA
>JASSUY010020770.1:18017-34284 GCA_032466535.1 Forpus xanthops
ATGTGTCAGCCTTTCTCTGTCAAAAGTCATCAGTCTTAAGATACATTTGATACTAGGAGTAGCTAGCTTCTTAGTTAAGTCTTAATTTAAAAAGCTAGACAGGAAATCTTCTAAACAAAAAATATCACTTTCCCTATTCTGCCTTTGTTTTTCTACATCATTCTGTTCCTCTTCACATCATATTTTTTGTCCCCTTTTAAGTATTTGCTTAATGGTCTCCCCTTTTCCTTTTTTTATACTTTTTCTTCTTTCTAGGCTCAGTATTTTTTTTTTCCATCTTGTCTTCCACTTTCAGTTTCATCCAGTTTCATCCTGTTTTCCAAGTTTCAGTTTCTTTTTGCACTTCCCCTTACTCATTCACATTACAACTAAAAAACTGAGCATAGAGTCTTACCCATTTTGCCCCTGAAAGATGTTGAGAGCTTGAGTTTTCCTAAGTGTAAGACTCAGCTTGCAGACTTCTACAGAGCTGACACAGAAAAAACTTGTTGTCCGGAAGGCTGGAACAACCAAACCCCATTTGAGAATATGAAATTACATGATACACTACATGTGTGGGAAACAGAACCATGCTCCAGAATCCTCTGTATACTGATTGACAGCTACTTGTCAATCCTGAGGCTGAAATGAAAATGAGCTTAACAGCGCATTTCCCTCGTAAATGCTACTCATGCTTAAAGCACAGCCTTTGTGTAGCTAGCTAGTTGCTCCACTGTAAATTCATATTGTCCTCTCTATACGTAATGTGTTCCTGATTTTACCTTGGAAAGAAAAGTATTTCAGTGTCTGGTTTCCCCTAGGTTTTTCAATGCTTCTTACTTCTTTGCATGTATCAGGAAAGCCCAAGCAAGGTGGAAACTCTTTTTCAACTGTCACTTCAACACACATTAAAGTAGTCAAAATTTGCAGACTAATGCCAGTGCACTTTCAAAAGACTCATGAAGAAACACAGTGTTCTTTGATTAAGTGTCCATGATTCGATTTGGAGATAAGTTGAAATTACTTGGACAAATCAAACATTTAATATGAGCTAACAGGTTGCACATCCATACATTTTAAATGGCTTGAAAAAAACAGCCTTCAGCTTATTATTCACATGTCTGAAAAAATGAAATAATAAACTAGTGCAGTGACTGCTGGAGGTAAGAAAACGCATGGAGCAGCCTCCAAAAAAATCTGAATACATGAATTCAGCAATGTCTAAAAATAATTCAAATGCATTCTGTGCTGTCATAACTTATTGTGAAGTAGTGATATTCTTCATATATGAGTAGCAACAAAGTAGAGTGGAAGGTTATTGAATATATAATGAATTTGAAAAGGCCACCTCTACAGATAAGAAACTAATATTTTGCAAAATATTCTTGGTGTTGCTGGAGTTTTAAATATCCATCCTAAATTCTTCAATGATATTAGAAACAGGGGACCTCAGGCCTGGGTCTAACATGTCATTGCTTACTTCATTATCAAGTAATCTTCTATAGATGATTCAAGGTGTTATCATAAATAATGCTGTCACCATATTACTATGTTTCATTATTCATTATGTATCTGACAAGTGTGATCAAAGAAAAGGATAATGGTTTTTAACATAGGAAGCAAAATGCATTTTCAGTGTTGTGTAGAAATATTCAGTGTTCAGAGCCTTTCACTTGTCCTTGGAAAAAGATTAAATTGGGATTGTCATTGGGGTTGTCAACCAAATGCACTCTTTTTCCCATTGAGATGCATTCATATGAAATTATGGCTTGCAAGAGAGAGAGATAGAGAGGAGTTACTTCACATTTATTTTTCTGTTTATGAAAAGATGTGTGTGTATATGAAATTATGTATATGTATCTTTACATTTGTCTATATTGATATGTGTGGGTTCATGACCATGAGAAGGAGCACTTTCTCCTGTTTTGATATTAAAATGCCAAAATCATACACTATAGCTATGCAGTGGTAACAATGCTAAAAGAAGTGGCTCAATAATTAATACCCAAAAGCCAAAGTCCAGAATGAAATCATTTACTCCAGGTTTTAAGTCAGACATTATAAGAATTGCTAGTAATAAGCCTTTCCACTGGCTTCAACATACTCAATTTTAGTTGCATCAGATCCTAAAGTAACTGAGGCAGAGGATTCCAGAATATAAGCAGATGGAGAATGCTCAGGGAAACAGCAGATACTCAGACTCCCATTTTGTCCTCACTGTTTAGTGAGATATTTACATGTGCTGTTCTCACCTTTCTCTGAGGATGGGATTATTTTTTTCCTTTTTGTGGGCTTTTCTGTGATACTGAATATTATTTTCAAATTAATGGTGTGGTGTTTTGATGGTAAGAAACTTGCAGCAAGCATCTGAAAAGAGGAAAAGGCTTTAGTTCATTTTACATATGGGTCAGTAAGGCACATAATGCACAGGAGTGACCATTCATTTTGTGTGTCCTATTAGTGCAAGACTTTTAACATCTTGATTGTGTCGAATTGCTACATTTTTTGTTGCTTCTAATGCATGAGAAGCCTTCTTTGAAGGCACTTGAAACTAGAAGGAGTCATGACACACAGCAAATTTCATGGTTATTTCTGGAAAGCAGAAGAGTATTAAGAAACTGAGTACAAAGCCAGGTACCGAAAGGGGAGTGGTTGCATAGAGCATTGCTCTTGCCTTCTGTTTCTACAGCTGTGGTTGCTTTTCTCTGGATTTCTTCCACCTGTAATAGCTCTTGTCTTCACCACACACAGTGTCTTCCCTGAGTAATTCTTGCTAGGTTGCCACATCCATGTGTGCTCTTTTCTAGCTGTCCACCTCTCTGCTTCTTCGTGCTTCTGTCCCTTTCTCTTCCTGCCTTCTGTCTCTTCTCTCCTTTTCTGGCTCATCTTCCTCCCTGGGCTGTTGGGCTGGCCATCTGCATTTGCATTGCTGCAGTTTCCATCACTTCTCCCTACCCAGACTCATTGCCCAGTGTTAGTCCTTGGGCATGCAAACATATACACTCTGACCAGCCATCCCTTTAGAAGGTGAGACTTATCTTTATCTCTTCCTTTCTTTTTGATTGAAAGCAAATCAACTCTGTCTTTCTTGCTTTTACACACTGTAAGGCTTCATATAAAAAAGATGCTGCTTTTATTCTGAGTTCCTTGATGTAATGCTGTGGCTATATTCCTGAAATTTCCTTCTGTTCTACAGTATAACTCCTTGGTCTTTCCAGTTCTTGGATGGAACATGTTGATTGAAGGTGGAAATCTGGTGATAGGGATGTACCTACTGACCTTTAATCTTTACTGCAAGTAGATGGACTGAGGATTTGTTTTTTTCTGATAGGTCTGTTGATTAGACAGATTTAGACACTTCACAGAAATCAAGACATTGCTGGTGCCAGGGTAAGTCTTCTACCTGACTGGAAAGGAAGAAAAACTTCTTCTTAAAAGATTTGTGATTGGTTTTTTTCCCTAAAAGAAGTTCCCCTTCCTTCCCCCCCCCCCCCCAATATTGTATTCATAATCAATGAGGAAGATACGCAGTGTAGGAATTTCAATGGCCCACAGGTTTGGCACAGTAAACAGACTCACATAATCAGAAGTACTGACAGCTCTTAAGAACAGGCTTGAGATTGTTGCCTATCACTTAGTGTCTAAAATAGTTTCTTGTATATTCCTCCATATGCGAGGTAAATTAGCTGTGGTTAGAAGATAGACATTTTTTACAGTAAACTTCTGAATTTACTGCTTTATTAAAATCAGTATATACATCATACTCATTAAACTGGAGGACAAAACAAGAAAAAATTCAATTACAGGATCTAATAGAGCATTATGCTGAGATTTCAGTGGCTGCCATGAAAGGATAAATGAAGCATTTGTTAGATTTTCAGTAAGTGACAGTTTACTTCTACTGAAGAACTTAAACCTATTTCCATAAACTCATTTAATATTGTGCCATCTTTCTTTCTCAAGAAATTTGGTTAGTATGTGTTTACAGCAAGCTGTTTTGCTGTTTTGATTGTCAGAACCTTGGGAAATATCAAGGTCAAATATAGAATTGCAAATTAATGCAAAAATGCATTTAATATACTGATAGATGTTCTACTCAAATGCTCCTATTTTTGCACTTATAATTTTTTAATTGTAAAAGAGATGAGTGAATTTAATGAGCTGAAAATGATGGCATGGTGTTATTAGTTGGAGTTGGAACAATTTACTTGGGTGATATGCAGGTTTTCTCACAGAACTCTGCCAATATAATTTAGTCCAGAACTGGAAAAATATATTATCAACAAAACTGATATTTAACACTCCTATTGCAGTAGTGGCTCAACAGAGGATATCATTCACTTAACATCATAGCAGCATTGTAGGGAAGGGAGAGAATGAGGAAGTCATAATTTAATATAGCTCTAACTGGCTAGTGGGTATTTTTATAAGGCTGAATTTATGGAGTATATTTTTTTAGTGGTAGATAGTAGTTCTAACAATTTTCTTTGTCCTAAGAAAGAAACCTTCTTTTTCCTTTGTTTTCCAAATCTCCTCTTGAAAATTCATTGACATGTAGAAGTATGTTGTTGAAGACACGGTGTTGACTTTTTACACATGCACATGCGCTCATGCACTGTGTATTTTAAGGCATGTTTCAGTTGAGAATATCTTTTCTATTGAGGATAAAGTGTTTGAGCCCATGTGTGTGAGTTTTTCTCCTTTCCATATCTGAAGATAGAAGTTAAATATGTAGTTAATTATGTGATGTCTTAAAATCTAGTTATGGTGTCTTTCTATATAAAATACCGAGATTATGAACCTATGGGAGTACCAAGCTGTTTTCCTTTGTTAATTTTTGAAACATAAGCCCACAATATTAATTAGAAAGCAACTTGCAATATGTTATCCTACAGTAGTAATTTTGTTGAAGGCTTAGACAGTATAATGTCAAAGGAAATGAGTAAGTAAATGTAAACAGTCATGAGTTTGGGATTGCTTTAGCAAAAAATCTGTTTGGAAATTACTGACTTAAATCCTTCCGCAGTATGAAGGTTGGATGTAGGGAGTAGGAAGTGACAAAGCTGCTGATCCATGTATTACTGAACAGTGGGAGGTTAGAAATTGAGGCTCGATACCAGACTCTGAACAAAGCTAACAACATTTTGCTCCTTGCATTAGCCCCTCCTTCTCTCTCTTGTACTCTTATTCCTGGGGGAGAAAAAGAATATGGTGAGCTGTTTGACTTGTGAAAACAATTGTTATAAATGAAACCCTATAACTCTGGTTTATCAATTTACATTGGTGATTTTAGGTTTTCTTTGATTGTGGGCTCTGAAGCTAAACAAGATGAACAGCTCCACAAAAAATGCGAACAGTTAATAAGTGCAGCACTTTTATTTTCACCTCATCTACATCCTGTTTGCCGTATGAGACAGTGAAGCTGGGAGGGAGAACTGTGTGAGAGCATCCTTGTAATAAATATCTGAAAGTACAGGGTGTCCCCAGCCAGCAGACACAATGAGGCTGGGCTGTCAGTCTAATTTTAAGTTAGAGACAGGATAAGTTCAGACAAAATGGAGAGCAAAATCACTTGTGCACAGGTCAGATGTCTTTTCCTGCGCCCTCCCCAAATAATACATAATTTCAGGCGTACCTTGTGGTCTCATGCCTCTTCTTCTACCTTTCCTGATGCTTCTCACCTATAGTCTTTCATAGCCATTTCAATAGGAGAAGCTACACAACTGAGGTAATCTTAACCCACCACGACTTAAACAGTTGTGGAGGAAACACCTAGTCAGTCTCTGCTTCACTTTAGCCGGACAAATTTTACTAAAAGACCCGTTTCTGGGAATACTGTGAGCCTTTGATCTCTGTCGTCAACCAAACTAGTCAGCAAAAACCCAAAGGGAATTTTTTTAGGCTGTTTGTGGTCACAGTTAATCTGGTTAGACCTTGGGGAAGAAGTTAAGCCCAAATTTCCACAGTCCTCCTCATGCATGTTGCAGCATTCTAGAATGAGAGTTCCACTTGCATGAAAATGATATGATGTGACTGTTAAAATTCTATGAATTTGTCATAGCTGCCTGATACCATTTTTATAGTAAGTAAATATAATTCATTGTAACTTCCCAGGGATGGTCTGAAAGGATACAGTGTGGTAACTTAATGCTGATTATTAATTATTAAAACACAGGTTTGAAGGGACTGCATATGGTACAATGCTGTTTTGTGTCCATGTGTGAAGGAGCAAAGATAAGCAGGAAGGAAGAGGGGAGGTGAAATATGAAATTTGACACACTCCATAAAATACAGCTGTCTCTCTTTTGTTCTACATTTTACCCAGAGCTAGCACAAGATGAGAGATTTCCTTTAGCCTGGTCACATTTGGGAGCTACTGCTGCTTTCTGGAGTTGCAGGGTGGGAGCAGAAGAGTAAGATTCCCTAGGGGTTGGAACAGAAGTGTTGGAAGTATCTCTATCATGATCTGACACTACATTGCTTAAAAAAGTTTGCTCTATCCTCTCTTCCCTTACCCTTCAGGAGGACACTAGCTACTGCTAAGAGAGGAAGGGACAATAGAAAAAACATGGGAAAATGCTGATTTACAGCATATTTAGGAATAAGTTGTACTTCTGAACAGTGAGTTTCTCAAGCAGTGTATTAACTTGGTGGGCCATGGTGAGCTGCATGGTGGAACAGTTTACACCAGGTACAGACTTTTGAATCCTCTATTTTCCTGGCTGAATGGTTAGTCACATAGTCTTTGTCATTGGTTTTGTTTTGAGGATCATGAAATGCTACTAGTGAGCAGCATGTGAGTTCTTGGAGCTTGGCTACTACTGAAGTCTGGGCTATCTAACAATAGACTCCAGTCAGAGGGCTCCCATGCTATGCCTGGAGCTACATGGCAGTGCTATGCAGTTAAGAAAGGCTTGTGAGTGTGGAGGCTTTCCCATTCTCCAATTATGGTGGTGCGACTGAAGGTGGATATAGGTTCTGGAAAGAAATCATTGATGCTGAGAGCAATTTAAGCCTCTCTTAGTTTGATTTGCTCTGAAGTGGTATAGGAGAGGCTACATATCGTTGCTATCCCCACACAATAACAGAGGCATGATAACTTTTTAAAGTTCAGACATTATTTCTCAAAAGAACATATAAGCTCCTGCAGCATTTTGTTGGTGTGCTTGTTAGGAGGAAGCACAGTCTCTGCCCAGAGCAGTAGAGCTGTGGTTTCCTGACTTGCCCTTCCTGGCTAAGCTAAATGATATTTTAATAGCTCAATCCAGGCCATTTGGCATGGGGAGGTACAGTGCCTCTGGGCTGAAGCCCTGGTCAGACACTCACTGTCTCCATGTTCTGCCACTGACTCCAGAAGAAAGGAAATGTGAAACAAGGCATGGAAACCACAAACTGCACTGTTGCTGTAGCGAGAAATACTTCTGGTGAAATAAGCCATTTTTTGTTGGGGCTGTGGATGTAGTGGAAGAAGCCTGGCACTTCTTCACTTCTGCATACATTAGCCTCATAATGCGTATTCATTCCTACCAACAATTAGGAAAATCCAGCTACCAAATACAGTGCTTTCAGATGTATCTGCTTTTAATTGTCCAATGTAAGACATTTTTATTCAACCCTCTGTTCAGTTGCAGGATCTATGCTCAGTAGGTGCTGCAGCTTGTAAAAGTGCATTGGAAACACTGTTGAAGAAAATAAGTGCTTACTGGACATAAAAGTTGAATGTCAAGCTAACTGCTGGTAGTTTTATTTACAAATGATGCTTTTTTGATGACCCGAGGCTTGTAGATTTCTCATTTTTCCCTTTCTTGTTTTTTCATCTGTCCAACCTCAAATGTGAAGCATGTTTATTATGAAAGCAGTGTGGTCATTGCTTTGAAAGAATGATGCTGACAGTATAGCTCCTTATAAATTTATTTGTGTGTTACTTTGCTGGGAATTTGGGCAAGCTAGCCACTGAAGCAGAAAAAGCACAGCCAGTGTTGTCAAATATTATTGGTGCAATGTGCCTTTATATGTGCCTGGCTGAGCAGCATCAAATGGCATTTGACATGGTTCTTTCCCAAGGCCATAGCTTACTGCATACAGCAAGCTCTCAGTTAAATAATTATATTTTATATTTATACACACACAGAGGCATCATGTTTATAATCCATCAGGGTAATTTGCAGCAATTTGTAAAATATTCTTCCACCTATCCTACCTAATTTTTTCATTCCATATTAATAAGCTGCTTTGAAAAACTTGTAGCATCTGTCCTAAAATAGTATCCTTGAGTTAAATAAGCCTTAATGCATTTAACTGTAATAAACAGCAGTCTCAAATATGTTTTCTGAAGTAGTAAAAAAAAAGCCTAAAATTAGTGATTTAGCAGCTGTTAAATTATAGAAGTGGGGTTTTTTTTCCCCGGTTATTTCTTGGATGAAGACTTTCAGACCTTTGAGTTTTTTTACGGAGCACTGAAGTCTTTCTATTAGCTATAGTTATAAAGAAATATAAAGAGTATTTGTTGTCTCTGCCCTCAAGGCAAATAGGAATTCAGTTCCGTTATGTAACGTTGCACACAGAAATCATGGGGAAATGCCACAGTGTATTTAAGTAGATTTATTTTTAAGCTAGTTGGTGCTTCAACTGCAGTTATTTTTTTTAAGTACTGCTTTCTTGTTAGGATTCTTCTTTTGAATGTTTGTTTTGCAATTCAGAAAGATAGTGTTACAGAGCCATCATAACTTTGATATCCTAGATGTGCAAATTTAAAATTAAGTAGATGTTTGCTTCTCATATTTTACTTTTTGTACAAGTCTCCTTCTGACTCACTAAGTGATGTAAAGAATAAATGTCAGCAATGAAAATAGACATCTGGTACAGGTGTGAAGATTCAGCCACTACTGTAGCTGAATTTTGACTAATTCAGGCCAAATAATGGTGGCACCTTTTCTGCATGCTGTTTTTATTTTTCTCTTCACTTTAGGCTGAGAGGAAAAACACCTGCCAATCCATACCGTAACGTTTGTGTTTCATTGATCGCTACCTGCAGGGACCATCCCTGTAATGACTGCTCAACAACTTGGGGGTGAAAATGATCTCTGTCTAGTCTTGTGTGGGATAACTCCCCACAGAGAAGGAGTCACTGGTCAAAGCCTTACTGCTACTTTGCCTTCAACTTGTCTTTTCAGTAAAATTTTGTTCACCATACCTCCTGCTTGCTGCTGGCAGCAAACATGGGGATTTTTTACCTCTGGCTTATGAAAGCCTGTGCATTATGTGTTAACTTGGTAAGAAAAAGCTCCACATTAACTTTTGACTCAGATGATAGCCTAGCGTATATTTATTTTTTTATTATTATTCTTCCAAAATCAAATTCTAAAGGAGGAAATATATAATGATTTTTTTTTTTTTTTTTGCAAACTAGAAACAAGTTTAGTGAGGTCACCTTGTCAGAGTATTTAGGATTTATCATCTTGTTGCCTGTTAGCTCAGCTGAATTACAAGCTGGTAATCCTAAATGCGCTAGTAGTATATCATGTGTTGCCAGTTTAATGGTTTGTGTTTTCAAGGAGTTTCAATAACACCACTGCTACTTGAGTGTCCCTCCTAATCTATGTAATTGTTTCAGTGTTGCCTTTCTTCCCTTGAAGAGTGAAATAGGTAAGGTAAGGGGACAGGAGGGAAGAGGAGGAAAAGGGAAAAAGTTTATGGTAGAGAAACTCTTCATCATCTCTTTTCAAATGCACAAAATAGAACAGCTGGATCAGAAACAAAAGAAGAAGCCTATAATCTTTTCCAGTTATAGCAATATTGGAACTTTAGTTCTAGAATTAGTTAAAAATATTTCAGACGTAAACTTAGTGTTCTCTTGAAAATGTTGTTATCCTGATAATTTTTGAAACAGAAAAAATTATTCTGTAGACAGACTTACTGTGGCTCAATATTGTTTGGGAAGAGCACTTACAAATGGTGCCACTGCTCAGGTTTTATATACAATGTTTGTTTAAAGAGGCGACAGTGCATGATGCTGTCCAGAAGGTATCACAATTTTCAGGCAATCTTTATTCCTATCTTCATCTGCCTACCTTCAGGCCGTTGCTGCAGGGTCTGTACCATGAGATTTAATTTTCTTTGTTTTCTAATCACTTCAGAGTTAGAGGTGCTTGCCAAGTTGTTCAGAAAATGTAGTGATTTTTGAATATCTTTCTTCTGAGGTTTTAAAGGGGCATGATTGTCAGTGCACACTGAACGTTAGTTTCATAAAAAATAGCAGCTCTTTAACATGAGCTAAATGGTGCCAACAGTCATCAGTTGAGAAAGTCGTGGATCAGTACATTTGTTATCATCCAGGTAGAGAACTACAGCTTGTCAGTTGTGGCTTCTTAATGATTTTGTAATTGTGGTGCGTTCTTCTGTTCTTTTCTGAGGTAGTAGGCATTTTCCTAAGATGGATCTGATTTAAGAAAAACAAGGCTTTTCATGATCTCAAAATTGATGGCTTACACAAATGTTTTCAGAGTATGTGAGCAGCACACTAAACAAGATATTCTAGAGAACACTTTTGAGTTGGTCCACTATATTTGTATTGATTTTTTTTTTTTGTCCTTTCAAGCTTTCCTGATATAAACGTGGAAATAACTGCATGAAGCACAAACCAGAAGCCACTGTCTAAGTGCACTACTTAGCAGTGGTCTGCTTATGTTTAACACTTGTTTAATATCTAGGAAGCAGTAAGATTACATCAGGGTTAGTATTAAGTCCAGCTTAAAGCTCCATTGATTGCAGGCTGTCAAATATAAACAGAGTATTGAAAATTGCTTGCTTTAATAGTGTAAACATTTTTGTTTCGTTTCAGTATAACAGCTTACAGTAGACAACATGTAATGGGAAATTTTCTACTACTTCATTCAAATACTGTCTCCCATCCAAATCGTCTAGCGTGCTTTAAACTGAAAATTGAAAATAATTTGCAAATGTGCTTTTTTGAGGATAAGAAAAATACAGGGTTAATGGTTTGTTTTCTTCTGTAGGAACAAAAGCTTCAAGTGTGACTTCCAGGTCTGGAAACTCCTTGCAGACTTGTCCTTTTAAGTGCATGGAAATCTTAAGTAATCACTCACCCAATAATGCATGTTGGGGAAATATAAATGTTATATTTGTTGTAGTAAGTAATTTCTAGTGTCTGAAAAATAAGTTTGGACTGACTTCTATTTTAACTTTAGTCATCAAACGAAATACCTTTGAGAAATACATCAGAAGATACTGGAGTGTTATGTATTTTTATGGTTAAATTTGGGGTTGTTTTAATATTGGGTGAAGTAAACATCACTGCTTTTATATAACCACTGAATTCATTTTAGTAGTTGTGAAATCCTAAAATGTGTAATTCTTCATCACATCTAAATAAATATTGCAAAGCTTTTCTGTCTCTACATGGATCAACCAAGCTTAAGCTCCCTGTTCGTACATCGCTCTGAAATACAAGAATGTAACTACCTGCAATACTCTTATGGTAATGTTTAGTGTTTGCTGTTACTGAAATACATAAATGAGTAGGAAGTGTGTAAAAATCAGTCAGTAAGGACATGCAGTTCTTGAAAGGAAAAATACCTTGTTTGTTCTTTCCATTCAGGGCTGACTTGGGTGCTGTACAGGCTGTTGAGTTTTCTTCAGTTGCATTGCTTCAGGGTCTATGAACACGGGCCTGTAGAGGACTTACAGTACTTCAGGAGAATTTCACATGTTCATTAGGGCACTTTCATATTCCTTAAAAGGGTGCATCAGAAAACTCAATACCAATCAGCTTTAGAGATCTCAGTGTGCATCGAGTTTTTGTCAATGTTTGTAAACCTTAAAAACAAAAAGATCGCTGTAACTAAATAGGATTAACTCTCTTATAAGGCCTTGTGTGAAGTTTATTTGATCATGACTCAGAAGTAGTCTGAAACAAAATGGTCTGGCTAATGATCTTCTTTCAAATAATTACATGTGTTTTCTCCAGTGATTAACAGATGATCCTATCACTGTTATTTTTGAGTTCCTAATCCTTTTCATGTGTTTTGGGATTGTGTTGGGTATCTACAAATACCGAGGAAATATCTTTGTGACAGGAAATTGTTCTGGACTAAGCGGACCCGAATGCTATGTTATGGTTTGTTACCTGTTTCATAATCCACACTGCATCCATTAACAGACTAAAAAGGAGAACCAGGATTGACAACAGTAAAAGAGATGACAAGAGAAAGGGTTAAAGTCAGTCAGACCTTGTAGAGCTAAATCTGTTTGGTTTGGAAATCTTCTATACTGTACCATGTACTTCTGTGAGGATTAGAAAAGTTTCTTGTAGAAAAAAAAATGAAAAACCTGAAGAGAAAATAGCCCCACAGAATATTGAAATTTTCCTTTACGGGCAGTAGGTGGATTTGTAAAGAGACTAAGAGCAAGTTGACTGTAAAATCCTCTACCAATTAATCATTTAAAAATATTTAAATCCTGAAAAATGTATGAACACTAAATTGCAGCATCGTATCCAAATTATTAATTTAACAACTTTTCTTAGGTTAAGCCTGGTTTTGATGAACTTATTTAATATTTCAGTACATATATTTATTGCAGTATTACTCAGGTACCCCATTCAAATTTAAGTATTTCTTTCTTTTTCTTTTTTTTTTTTTTCTTTTCTTTCAGACCTAAAAATCAAGTACTAATGGAGCTGTCTATACAGTTATTATAGAAATACTAGATGCTAATTCATAAAGGATTTGGGCAGTGCATATTAAAGAGTGAGACACTCTTTAATGGAATTGAACTATGTGAAACTGCTTTGATTTAAATTGCTCTGGATAGATTTTTTTTGGGCACTTGTACTTTCCGATGATATTGCACACCATAAAATATTACTTAAAATAAACTGTAATTAAGCAGTGTAGAAGGGAGTGATGACAAGAATTTTAAATATTTCTGATGGAAGAAAAAAGTCTAACATGAAATGCGGAGCAAATGCGAAATTGGCAAGAAATGATGTCTGAATGAATCTTTGGCCATTTTAAGCATATCATGATATTCGCCATTATTACCATTATAAATTATATCCCATTTCACAGTAAGAGGAAGGTGGAGGTCTAAGGCTGCAACTTTTAGTATTTCAGTAGAAAATCATGTTAGTTTAAATCCAACCATTGTCCTGTCCTGTGTGTTTTCAGAGGGTTCAGGTAAATCATCTTATACCAAAATCACAGTTCTGAAAAGAGCTTAGTTTATCGAAGCCAGGTAGAACTCGTCCTCTATCCTCTGTCCTTCATTATTCAGGGGCAATAGCTGGACCATTCATGAGTTTCTACTGTTAGATTTGAACAAGATACTTGGAACAGTAGAAAATGTGCTTTCTAGTAAATTGCACTAATCCACAATACTGTGGGAGTCTTCCTGAAACTCACGTTGAGTGTGCTCTGTGTGCATATTTCATGTGCAAAATCCATTTGAAATAGGGATCTTTCTCTGTTTGTCCTTATGCTTTCATTTTGGAGGGAGTTATAGGTAAGTGTAATGCTGAGCTCTCTTTAAACATGATGCTACTTTATTTACTGGGAACCCTCACTACAAAAAGGTAGAAGTCACACACATCAAGCTAGGTTTTGAAGTTTGCACTTTGGTGTGTTGATAACTAAATACCAGATCACCTGGTGGGAGACTTTGATTGCCTGTCAAGGCCATTCAGGAGTCACTGGCAGCAAGAGCTCTTATTCCAGCAAAGTATGCCTATTATAGATATGGTCAAGTAATAACAAAGACCCTGTGAGATGAAAACTGCCTCCATGCAGGGTGTTGTAGTTGTTAGCAGCATGGAGAGAGTGCTTTTGCTGTGATTTGACTCACCCACTATACTGGGAGTGCATTACTCAAATGCTGAAGGTGGACCTTAATCCTATTCTTGGTCTTACTCAGTTGAAGGTAGGGCAAAAAAAAAGTGTTTATAAAACAGGTTTGCCCAGAAAATAATGATGATGATTGTAAAGAATTCTCAGAAGGAGGGGGTAAACATCTGTCTTCATTGTAAGCAATACAGAAAGGTCATGAAGAGAGTGAACATGGAAGTCACTGCTGGCAATTTTCTTCAATCAGCATTAAAAAACAAGATCACCTTTGAGTGTAGAACATTAGCATTTTGGATCTCCAGCTAAGGCTCCAAGTCAGAGGCCTGGCATTTCATACACCTATTACTCCAGATTTGCAGGAATACCGAATTCCGTGCTTTGTGACATATGAATAGGAATGTTTTCTCCTGAATGAAAAGCGTTTCTCTGTGATGTTTCTTCCTTACTGAAATTTAAAGTAAAAGGGATTTAAGATTCTTACAATGATGCTGTGCTTTCTTTTTATTCTGAGCCTGTTGTAAATTAAGGTTTTTACAATGATGCTGTGCTTTCTTTTTGTTCTGAGCCTGTTGTAAAACCAGCATAAATGCCTTTCAGCAGAAATTCAATAGTTGAGTGAATTTTGCCTCCACTACTACTTAATGGAATTTGATTACTATTGTGGTAGTAAGCAAAGAAGTCATTATAGACCAAGACCCAACTTGTTCAAGGACTATAGAAACTTGAAACAAAAAATGCAGTCCCTATCTGAAAGAATTTGCTGCTGAATTACGCAATTTACAGACAAGCAAGTCTTGCAGGAGGGTGTAGAGAGACAGTGAACTGATTTCTCTTGAGGGTTCCCAAATCACAGGTAGCCCCATGAAAGAAAGAATTACTTCAGTTCTGCCAAGTTGCTGCAACAATTTGTAAAGTTATAGGCAGAAAAATGGACATCGTATGGATCAAACTTGGCCTGCTGACACTTGGGCATCCAGCACTGCAGTGCTAGTACACGTTTGTAATGTCATTATCTAGACCCATATGAATAGCATGTAACAGGATTTGGTTCCTTTGATGCCAATATTTGGGATCTTTGTTATTTTGTTGTCATTTTAAGACACAGGTAACCAGGCAAAGCTTAGTTACCTTTTTTTCTACAGGGCTGCTGCCATGCATGAAAGTTATAGCTATGTATGATTACTGAAATCTACCTTTTTCTATTAAAAGAGAAATTAATACAAGAAAGTCACAGGATGCTGTTGCCTTGAGCAATTATTTGTTTGAGCTGTCCAGGTGGAAAATTGCCTAGAGACTTCATGGTCGTTTTTGCAGATTAAGGCAGTGTAAAGGTGAAGTTGTGAGGTGTCCTAGACTTTGTCACTGTTCCACTGCCTGTTCGCTACTGAAGACAATTTCTTTCTTAGTGAGAAGATAGATGAAGTGGAAAAATCCATAAAATATTCTCATCAAAAGGGGATTGGTGGCAGCTAATGGTTTTTTAGTGTATAGACACTACATTGCACATACTGTCATCATGTGAGAGCGAATAATCTGTTTATGCAGTGGATTCCAAAATCTTTTCTCCCGGTTAGTTATTTTTCTGACTTCTATATTAGTTTTAGAACTGTTTGCATAATGTGGGTTTGTAGTCCTGGATTAATAAAATATAAGCATTAACTTTAAATTACTTTTGCGGCAAAAGTAAAATCTGGTTTGTTTGGAGAGTAAATGAAAAGAACCATGTAAAGAAGGGAAACAGTTGGAAAAAAATGTAGATGGGGAGACAAACAACTTGGACTAAAAGAAAGAGTTCTATTATGAAAAGTGAATGAGGTCAGTCTATTTTAACTTAAACCTTGTGTAGAATTCAACCAGCTTTCACACACTGTAATAAAATTTCGAAGTTGGCTGTTGTGAGCTAGAGAAACCATTTTTGTTTCCTGGAAAGAAAAGTATTTCTGAAAAACAGACTGTTCCTTTTTCAAATTCTCTTATGTAATTTAGTACATAACAACCTCAACTTATGACAACTGAAATTATATATTACAATTCACTATAAACAGTATTAATACAAGCTTCTGCTGATTGCCATAGCAGTATATGTCATCTTTACTCTTTAGGTTTAGCTCTTGATGTGAAAATAGGTCAGTTTATATTCTCTGCTATCTATCAGCATGTGTGTCAATCAAGCAGGTGATGAACATACGCCCGTTAGGGGTTATATTTAAGATCATCAACTCATTTCATGTAGGCTTCTAAACAAATGGTTTCTCTTGGTCCCCAGAAGCATTATTTGGGTTTGAACCACTGATGTGACTGTGGGAGAATCTGTTTATGCACCTCCCCTATGAAGATAGAAAGTTGGGGCTGTTCAACCTGGAGAAAAGAAGACTGCGTGGAGACCTCATAGCAGCCTTTCAGTATCCAAAGGGGCCTATAGGGATGCT